>VSDK01026260.1:336294-418794 GCA_009767595.1 Symbiodinium kawagutii | reverse complement strand
CGATGATAATGGATACTGATCACTTTTCTGAGGGCATATCAGCAGCAACCAGAGGCATGGGAAACCACCGAAGAAATGTATATCTTCAGAGTGCACCGGCACCATTTCCGGAGGGTATCCTATTCCGGACATGTCGACTATATAGGGTAGGCATAGACGCGGTACATCTACAGCCAACGCCATGCTAGTGTGGAAATGTGATATGCATGTTTACTAGCCGGCAGGTACCCAACACAATTGACCCATCATGACCCATCCAACCGTGCCAGCATTGGGCTGGGAACACCATCATCCAAGCCTTGCTCAGCCAAGGTACTGCCTTCACCTGGATCAGATTGTGGAGAGCACCCTGAAACTCCAGGACTTCGCATGCGCAGCGTCACTGTCGGGGTTGTTATTTGTTGCTTGTTAATGTTGGCACTAAATATACTAGCAAGGAGAGGGGTTGTCACGATATCTGTTTACCTTGTAAGTCGTATGCGGCAATCGTCTCCGCTAAACAGTGAGGTTGTAAGATTGCATGCGTCGAAAGGAATTGGGTCGCACACGGCTCCGGCAAATGAGCATGTCTTTTTCAGCGGCCAGGACAGCTCCAAATTGCAAGAAGTGCTGCAGAAAGCCTTGGAAAAGGTGGCCTCGGGATGGTCATTTCACCCCGGTGCATCCACCTTTTCCCAAGGCATCATTGGGGCAAGCCTGGTAGCCCCAACATGGGCATCACTCCAGGCCCGGGCCATGGACTTCGAGCCCAGCGGCGCCCCGGCGGTGCCGTTGCCGCAAGCGATGGCGACCACGGCAGCGCAGCATGGCAGCAGATGCGGGGCGGGTTCGACGATGGCAGGGGATGGGACGCATAGGTGCCCTGATCACACCTGGGGATCCTCTGACTCATGGTAGAGTTACTGAAAGGGACTCATAAGGGCATTCCTCCACCACAGAAGCATCATCATCATCATCATCATCATCATCATCATCATCATCATCATCATCATCATCATCATCATCATCATCATGACGACCCCCGTGAGCAGGACAGTTTCATTGAAGGCGTTTCAACTCGAACTCTGCTTTGAAGATTGGCAGGTAGACCTATAATTATAGCATATTATAGCTCCAAGCTGGTACCATTGCTTAAAAGTAAAGGCAAAAGGGGATGCAGAAGTTCGTCCCTTGAAACCTGCAACTTCCATGGGATGATCATATCAATGTGGCTCGAGCGGAGCTCAAAGAGTACCCATGCAGTGACCTGTTTGGCATCCAGCGACCCAAAGAGCATAATCATGAAGTAGGGATGGTTGTATGTATGCGTGTTATAGGCATTTCTAGTCTACAGGAGTTGTGTCTTCCAACATGTTTACTTGGATGTTTTTTTGCATGATTTCGCTGTGCGGGGCTGTGCAACTGTTGTCGACCGAGGAAGTTTACCACCAGCCAGGCCGCCGCTTTCAGTTTGGGTAGCACAGGCATTGGTCAGAAGTCCTTTCTATTATGAGTTTTTTATTACGAATTGTATCCTTTCACCGAGCCTGTTGTCGATTGTGTTGTTTCAGGACAGCATGTGTTGTTTGTTCAAAGTTGGCTTTTTCCTGCTCCTGTGACCTGTGTGGTTTGAACACGGTTCATTACACGTTTTACTACAGAGGGGGTTCATGTTGGGTGCCTTTCAGCGAGGTGGTGGGCACAGGAAGTCCGGTGACCACGCTGGTCTTGCCCTACAACGGGCAGCAACTGAAAGGAGCTGAGCTGGAACAGCAGTGCGAGCCCTGGCGCTCAAAGGTTCGGTATGGTGCAGATCTTATGATCTGATAGTTGGCATCAAAGCAAGTGCACGGTGAATGGTTGATATTGTCAATGACATAATGAGTTGACTTAATGGTGGTCAATGACCATGGTAAATTGGTTGAGTGGCATTTTTTCTTGACCAAACACCCAATCAACCAATAAAGGATTCGATAATAGACATTATTATCCCCAACAATTAGCCATCAATCAACCATAAGTCGATCACCAAGCATGATACACTAGCGCGGTCCCAACATCCCCCGGCGTGGTGGTCTAAACTCTACACCCTCAGCTTTGTCTCAACACAGTGGGCGGTTCACCTTAGCCCACTTGGCGGATGTTTGGTCATAAGCCTCCTAGTACAGTGGTTGATGAAAAGTGGTCACGATTGATGATGATGATGATGATGATGATGATGATGATGATGATGATGATGATGATGATGATGATGATGATGATTAACTAGTAACTGCTAGTAATCATCATGGTCAACAACAAAGGCTCATCGCCAGCAGCCAACCAGCAGTGATGGTGCTCTTCGTCGCGCTTCACCCACGAAACAGGAGGGTTGCTCGTCATCACTCCAATAGTCTATCTAGACATCGCCCAGGACAAATGGAGCAGTTATGGCACCATGGAACCTGACTGCGCCAGCGCCATCAAAGACGGTGCCAAGAAGATGGGAGAAATGATGCATGTCTTCGCATAAAGAACGGTGTCGTTGCCAGTGTTGGTGCTGTTGTAGCTGTTTCTGTTCTTGATGATGTAGTTGATGTTGAGGTTAATGTTGTCCATACAATAGTATACCCCCCTCCCCCCCTTTTTTTTTTTAGGGGGGGGTCAGCTTTGCAATTGTATATCTGAAATCTGGGCTCTCCCCTAAGGCCTCTTTTCTTTCCTTTCCTTTCCTTTCTTTCCTTTCTTTCAATTTAAATTAGCCCTATTTAAAATCAGTACGGGGAAATCTGAACATTTTGGAATTTTCTGGAAATTATTTGCGGCTATTGTGAATGCCATCCTATTATTGCAACTGCTCTGGAGCAAGTTGACATTCTGTAATTAAAAATCAATAAAGGCTAATTTAAATTTAGTAAGGGCTAAAAAGATCCAGATCTGGAAAATATTTGCAGCTATTGCAAGCGTTTCACTATTTTGGATCCAACATTAATGAGGATGATAATGATGTGTGAGTGGATGGTGTGGGTGAGTTGCTTGGGTTGGCTGTGTTGGTTGCTTGTGGTTCTCAGCTGGCAACCTCCAGTGCTAAGGAAGGGCAGAACCTTCCTAGTGTTGCTTGGGGGCTGATGGCCGCAGGCAGCACATGAGTTGGGTGAAGGCGAAAGAAAATCAAGGGCTGATGGGTGCCGACACTTCGTAAGCAGTACTATATAGTGTTAGTGGGACTTGTACTGCTTTCGAACCATCAGTTGGTCACTACAGGTATTTGTTGGTAGTGGTGGTGGTTGGGCCGTTTGGTTGATAGCCAGTTCTCGTTGATGACTGTGGTGAAACGAACTCTCCAGCTTTTGGTGCTGATCCCCACGGTGGAGGTTGTGAACCCATTGAAGAGAGGTGGTGGGGAGTGGCCATTGCCGCGGATCAAGGACAACTTGCGCCCCTATCAGAGAGCAGGCGATGGAGAGATAAGAGAGATATATAGGTGCATTCTTGGTAGCCCCTTACGGTTGGGGATAGGCGTTTTTAGAAATGGTGCCTGTGACTATCACTGTGATTTGATCCATTGTGTAGCTTTGTAGGCTGAACTTTGATCCATTCCGCTGCCGCTTGTGCGCTCTTTTCCTCATGTGTTTTGCCAACATCGCAGTTCCGCCACATGTTCACATGTTTCAACTCATAAAGTAACCAAATCACCAACATTCAGCAAACATCTCATTCCTGAGTTGTCCATAGTTTAGATGTACCCTCAACAATCCAACATGAGTGCCAACAGCTTGAAGGATTAAGTCGTGCTCGTGAATTGGGATCCAAGCCAACTGGGTACCTTGGGCCAAGCCGACCAGCCGAAAATAAAGCATTGTCGTTTTTTTGGTCCATGTCAATCATTCCTTCATGACTGGCCATCATCCAAATCACGAAATTTGACAATACACATATATGTCAAATTTTTATTGGTATCACATGACGTACTGATGTATTGTTTTTGTTTCCCAATGTGTTGTGTTTTTTCTATTAATGTTCCATGCTCTTTTTAAAAAAACACAACACATTGGGCACATGCGTTTGAGTGTTTGAGTCAAGCCTATCTGAACCCGGCGTCGCCACCCTGGCACGCTTAGGTTGGGCGCTGGATCCGAGCTGGGACCCGTTCGGCCCTTGCTGGAGGTGCTGACCTTTGCAGCTGGTGATTTGCATGGTGAAACGATGGGTAACATGAGCAACCAGTGACTAACATGACACGGCCTACAGTATTCTAAGCTTGATTGGTGTAGTGTTTTGTTTCTTTTCAGGTTGGTTAACCACCAATAATGGTAAACCACTATTCAATATTTGACAGAGTATGGGTAATCGGCCATTTTGGCTGACCTACTCGTGGAATAGTTGGTATGATAATGGTCACTACTAGCGTGAATACTATTATGAAAAAGCTGTGAATTGTCAGAGCCGATCGCCACTGTGACATTGTGAGAGCTTACCATTCTGTGGCTACACTTGTGGTACAAGTGGCGGTTAGCTCTATTGGTTGCCTTCTACTTATCACCAACATCCACCAGCTCCAACATCCTCCAACCCCTTGGCGCGTTCCACCTGCAAAACGAGGCCGGCGCCACGGTGTGCGCTGTGGCCACGCGTCGGCCCAAGCGCTGGGCCGAGCTGATCGCCTTCGCACGGCGCAGCGCGGGCACGCTGCTGGTGCCCGTGTACCCCGGGCAGACCGTGAACAACGACGAGGTGCGGAGAGAATCGGAGAGAAGTTATGAGATCATCCGAGAGCAGCTGCGATATTTTTGGAGAGAAGTGTTTTGTTATAAAATTTAAGTAATTTAATAATTACACAGTTTGTTTTTGTGAATCAACGTTTGCTATTCATTAATCGTCATTAAGCCAGAACTGATCACCATCTCATTGGCATGACATGTTGAGCATCATTTACTGATGATATCAACCATCATCACTCATCAGTATCACTTGCCCAGCTGGTTTAGTCCACTTTGACTAATTGGCCACAGTTGCCAAACGGAGCTAGCCTACAAAATTTATTATTGGTAGCTTTTCAGCAGCAAATCGCTCATATCTCATAACAATGTAAACGACAAACGCCTGGTACAAAAAAGACTGTTATTGACAAACATGCATTATGGTTGAGCATGGTTGACCAGTGGTCAATGATTTCAAAACCCCC
Organism: Symbiodinium kawagutii; assembly: GCA_009767595.1. Taxonomy (NCBI): domain Eukaryota; class Dinophyceae; order Suessiales; family Symbiodiniaceae; genus Symbiodinium; species Symbiodinium kawagutii. Next base: position 413,651 of record VSDK01026260.1, on the reverse strand, counting down.
TCTTCTTAAACATCTTAAACCCTGCAACCTGAATTCCCCCGACCTTCCGCCCCAATGCAACCAGCATGTTGTATACTGAGAACGTTTGGACCTTGGAAACTGACGGGGCCCGGCCACCCTTCGCCAGGACCTGGCTGCTGTGGCAGGTGCTGACTTGTTGACGGACTGGGGAGAGGGGACTGGGAGATGCTGGTGTTGGTTGCAGAGGTGATCGACGATTAGCATGGTATTAACCATTATAATGGTACGTTGGTTATAGTTGACAGATACAAATACTATAATATAATGTCTAATGAGTGCCTAACTCTAACTTCGATAGTATTCGCAAACATGTATTGACAGTCTAGTATTTACCACGTAAGCCATTAACACCCATTAACCATGACAATCAGGATGTTGAATCTGGAGCTGGCATTGCTCGGATTTCTGCTGTTCTCGCTGTTGCACTTATGAAGCTGACAAGCTGGGAGATCACACATGATCAAGCACTGCATGCATGTTGAATGATCTATTTCATGGTATCTTGATCAAACACTGCATCCAACATGTGTCCTCGATGTGTTTCTTTGTATCAGCCCACTTCCAATTTGTGTCAGAGGAGACACCGCAGATTTTGGAGTGGTTCCTTCGCTGTGGTCGCGAGGCCACTGGCAAGGCGGGTAGCAGCCGTCAGATTTGATGTTGGTTGGGATCGCTAAATAATGATGGGTTGTTGTCATGAAGTTTGCCATCTAAGCAATTTTCAATTGGTTAGACTTACGGCAACTCTTCTTGGCTCAACTAGTGCAACAGCTTTTTCGCTAAATTTGAACCAAACAAAGGCAATGAAGCTAACCAGTATCATCAGTACCAAGAGCTGCCGTATGCTTGGGCATTTGACTGAAAGCGCTGTGAAGGTGACCATGGGAACCTATTTGTATGCTGATGGCGAGGCAAACGTACCTTGGCAATGCCCACTGCCAGCGTTGTGCTTGCCCTTGTTGCTGCCGGTGATTGTCAGCACTCTACTGTCAACCATTGCAACTGAATTACTCGCTAGGCCTGTACTACTTTTTTGCTGCCACAGAGATCACGAGCTATTGCTATAGTAATGGCATGTAATGGCGGTCAGCAAGCAGCACTGCACTGCTAACCAGTGTTGCTGTCACATGGTGGACGAACATCCGCGAGTTTTTGCTGTTTCGCTCAACGCCACTCCCCCCGAGGTGCGTTTGACCGTGGCCTCGGATTACATCGTGGATGCCGTGAAGTCCTTGGGCAAAGACAAGGTGAGCTTCGCTTACTTGGCACCTTGGTGACCCACAGAAAACACGCTTGATGGGAAGCCTTCTGGATCATGGCTGACATTAGGCTCGACACTCATGGGTTTTCGGTTGAGGTACTATATCCTTTGACTGCATCCAGGGTGAAGTTTTAATGTAATAGTAATAATGTATACTTGATTTCAGCATTTTTGCCTTGAAGCAGGCCTGAACGCATTGCAAAGCGTTGAGCAGTCCAATGAGACCGAGCATAAGTACATAACCCTTGAACAATACATGTGTAATTTGTTTGGTCCCTTCGATTGCGAAATCAGCTGCCGAAGGAGTGAGCTGGGCCAGATGCACTGTCTGGGTGGATATGACACTACAAAAATACGGTTATCGTACCAAAGACGGAAAATCATCATGACATTCAGCTGCAACATGTCGCAACAAAAAGTTCAAAATCTTCAGGAGAGTTGCGTTGGGCATAGATTCATCCGTGATATTCAAATGAGCATCGATGTTACAGATTATACAACACATGTATACAGATGTAGCATTTAGAAACTATATGTATATCATGTTACTGTGTATCATCCATGTGTGACACAATTCTGCCATGGATGACGAGCCACCGCCACCGAGTCCAGCTGCTCCACTTCCACGGCCATTTCCTCAGAGGTGGCGGAGCCAGCAACGGATCATGGTGCAGCAGGGGCACCTGACCAACCACTGGGGATGTGTGACCAAGGAGCATCGGGGTGACCAGCAACACATGGGTGGGGCTCCTATAGCAGCCAGCGAGGGAAGCATCACCAAGCAACAGCAGGAATAGAACCAACCAGTAGGGAGACAGCAGGAGAAGACATCCCACACAAACATGAGGGATGTAACCAACTAACAACAAGTGCGGTATCCAAGGGAAAAAGTTGGATGCAACCATCCAGCACTTGGCGCATAATTAATTAAAGAAACAGAAGTGAAACCAACCAGCGATGGGGTTGGGGGATGTGACCTATGCCCATTCACTATTTGGGATAACAATGAGGCTGGCTACGAACCAGAAGTGAAGAGAAATACTGAAAGAAATCCAGCCAATAAGCTCTGAATTGGAATTGTATGTCAAAGGCCCTCGGGTACTTGGGAGGTTCTCCAGTTTTGGAAGCTGTGATGTATCAGAAATGAAATTAGGCGCTGAAGGGTCAGCATACAAATCACCTTTTAATCACATTTTTTTTGGTCCAAGAATATTGCTGGCAAGCTTTGCAAGTTGAAAACTGGTGAGCCCTATGCATTAACTCTCTACTGAGCCTGTTAATGGTTGCACAAAGTGCCCACAACGGCACCGTCATTTTGAAGCCAGGCGGTTCAAGCTCAAGAGACAAACTTCCAATCTGCAGGGCGATGGGCCTCCATGTTTGGCGAGCGATCCTCGGTCAGTCTTGCCTCGCTGCTTAATTTTTTTGGTGTGCCGTATCAGCAATATACATGCACAATTAGCACTTAGCGCATGTCAGTGCATATGTTTGTGCATTTTGTTGTTCATCATGCCGTTTGCATACAATTACGTGGGACTCTTTTTTTGCACATACTGGTACAGATTTCTAGAACATCTAGAAATGAACTGCTGCTGGGCAGGGGCGTATGTTTGACCGACAGAAGCTCGCCATCGCATCTTGAGATTCAACAATATTGCGTTGGCAGTGTAGCAATGCAAGATGCCAATAAAAAGTAACAAATACAGGAAAAATGGATACAGATGCCACATCATGCTTATGTACATGAAGCTTTTCTGATCATGTGTTTCCAGCGACATTCATCATGTGCATTCATGATCAATTGTATGCTTTCACCTAATTCCATTGGGCAGCATGATGAGAATCAATTGATGTAAGTCCAAGATCCGCGATGCATGGGGCTACCCCGCTGCACGTTTGCCCAAGGACACAACTGCAAGAGACTTGACGAGAAGAGCTTCTTCCTCAGTGCTTTCGAGGTACTTCAGGGGCCCAACTATGCTCTGGCGCAGATGATGCGCCACTGGATTGCAGGGGAGAGATGGGACATTGGGTCACAGTATACAATGCAATACTGTGACTCATTGGCAATCCCCAACGAGAATTGAGTACAGTATACTTGGTTGGGGATTGGGTCAAGTATACTGTACTCAATTCTGGTCACAGCGTGATTTTCACATGCTTTCACACCCAAAGAAAACAGGGTATAACATGTCAGATGTTGTTTGCAGATGTTAACAGCTGAGTTCAAGCTCTGAATGCCGATGGGATGAAGCCTCGTGCATCGCAGGGTGAGCAGGTCTGGGTCAGAGAACTTGAAGCTGAGTACTCATTTCTGATCTGGGTACGTTGTTGGTGGTGGTGATGCTTCAAGGCTTCATGTCGTCGGTCGTTGGTTTCTGGTTGGGAAGGGTGTCCATGTTTTTGCATTGGTTCTTGTTGATTTTGTTTCTGTTGATGGTTGTCGTTGGTTGCTGGTTTTTTCTCGTTGTTTGTTCTTCAGAGTTACTTGTTCTGTTTTTTTTGTTCTGCCGTTTGTTGGTTGGATTAGTTTTTGTCGCTTTTCGTGGCAGGTTCTTGGGATTGTGGTGGCGAGTCTATGGTTGTGATTGTTGTTGCTGTCATATTCCGAGTCATGAGCAACTAGGTGCAGCAAAGACCAGCTCCCGTGTAGCAGGAGTGGATCCTGTGTGATTCATGGGGCTGTCACAAAATTGACATGGGCGGAAGATGATTCCACAGAACAAAGTTGGATTCCCAACAATTGTTTTTTTCCTTCGCCTTCATTTTTTTTGAGTAAAGCTGGTGGTTGCTATGAGATACCCCATATGCTCATCAGCATCCGCGGTGTAGGTTTCATCAGGCCCTCACATCAGATCAGGTCAATGGCGTGCTGCCCTGTTGCACATGGAGGGCTTCACAGTGCATTGGCAGCGGTGGTCGGCTGTAAGGATCCAATGGTCGGTGATAGCTGGTAGTAGTGTGGCCCTGATCGGGGGGAGACCAAGGATCTTGGGATCACTACCCAGACACCAGTAGAACAAAACCCTATTACCTGCCCTGGGCCCTTGGTTTGATACCAGTTTTGGACCTGGAGTTATGTGCAACTTTCGTTTTTCGCTGAGATCGGTTGCATTCCTCATTTGGGGGATTGCACTTGCCAAAGGAGGGACCATGTCTATTTGCAGCGATCATATACGGAACATTTTGTCTTTGATTCAAGCACCATAATTTCCCATCATCCAACCTTATTTGCCGTAAACACTGAGTGTCGCCAGTTGTTGACATTTGTTGTTCCTAATTTTGTACCTGACTGAACCGAAAAAACATTATCCGGGGATTGGCCCATATCAAGCAACCATTCAGCATCACGAGTTTAACCAGGTCCAAAGCTTGTGATTTACAGCCGGAGCAATGATTAACCCATCAGCCAAACATGATCAAACACAAATCAATTTTGATTAGCAGCTGTTGATCAACACTCACAAGAAATGAATTAAACATATCAATTCACCATCAGTTGAACGGTTGGTTAAACCAATGGATCTCCCAACTTGGTACCCCGCTCCCAGGTGTCAGCTCCTATGGCACCGGTGTGTCGCACGGAAAGCGTGGTGCACAACGCCACCATGGCGGTGTTGCTGGAGGGCATGGCGCCCTGGCCCCCAAGCGGCTCTAGCGGAGATCGTTAGAGACATGGGACCATAGCGAAGGAATGCCACCCTGGGAGGAGAACTGCTGGTGGAGTAGATACTACTGGAGTATAACTTCCAGATAGTAGTTGCTGGTGTTGGAGACTATTCGCCTTCAGTCGTTCACCGCCATGACATGGCGAACAATAAATAAAATCCACCGCTCGTTGGTAACCCTTTAACATGTTATTTCTCCTCACGATTCGTGTTTGTTTTCCTCACAGCAAGCGCTGCTCATGCAGAACTGAGTGCTTTGTGTATCAAAACCTGTGGTCCTTCCAGGTGAATTTCAGAGTGTGTCGATGACCATCACTTGTAGAGCTTGCAGCATTCAAACATACCTCAAAGGTCATGATGACAACTGAAACAACCAGCTGGTTCATTCCCCACACCCTTGTTGGATGACCCATGTACATAGCTCCTGGTGTCCAAGAATTAGGCCCCCCCGGCAAGAATTGCACAGGCCCGACCATTGCGTACTGAAACCATCTATGCATTTTTCCTGTAAACTTTGGGATTCCAAAGTCCGCAGTGGTAATCCATGGAGGGCTGGAGGGCTCTCCTACTTTACGAGGCACATAGCATGCACAGAAAGAGCTTGACATGCTGACTTCTTCAGGGTAGTGCTGCTGCTGCCATTATGGTCGGTAGTTTCTGAGGTGGCATGACCAATCGAGAACCAAGCACTTGATTATGGCTACTGTTGATAAGGACTACCGATGGATAGGGATAGCTAACCCCAGAAGAATATTCACCACCATCAGCCAGAATTGCTGTTGAACTGCCTTGATCACCACAATCCACCACCACCACCACCAACAACAACAACAACAACCACCAACCACCACTGATCATGATAAGCTATCTTTAATTTGACATTTGCCAACCTTATTTAGACTATAGTCATTGCTAGCCAGTATATACCATCAGTGACCGTAAATGACAGTGCTTCTCCATGGGTGGGAACCGCAATTGTGATAGATGAACATTATTCGCCATAGGCCCACCCACATGATACAGTCATAGCCTTTGATCTGCACATCACTCTGCTTGATTGCTGGTTTGCTGCTTTTCTGGCATTATTTAATTAGGGCGGTCAAACCCTTGGACACCCCTGCAAGCAATAGCAATCATTGGTCATTGTCTACAACCATCCGTGTACAATCCTTAAGAACCATCACCAACCACCAGCCATCACCCTATCACCAACCATCCCCAGCCGTCATCAACTCCGGCCGCTCTCCGAGGCTCATTTCCCTCCACAGGAGACCTATGATGCGGAGACCGGGCGCATGGCCATGTTCGCAATCCTTGTGTCAGACCTATCGGAGCTGGGTGAGGGATCTGGTTCAGGTGTGAGATCCGCCACAGGGTGGCCATACAACTGGAGGTTGATGGCTGAGGTTGATGAATCAATCTGTTGGCTGTTTCTAAGGTTGGGTTTCTTGATCCTTTTGTTGAACAATTGTTGGTTGGGACCACGAAATGGAAATTGGTTTGCAACCGCGGTGGTTCTGAGACAGAAGGCCCATGTGAACATCAGCAGAGACTGTCCCACATTACCAAGTGAGCAAGCATGAAGCAATCACCAAGGCTGTCAAAGGCACTAGTCACGATCAATGCTGAAACCACGTGAAACCTACTTGTGGGATTTTGTTGGTTTATATATGTAACTATATATCCTTGAAGGGACCATTCAGCACAGAGGTCACCATCATCAGCAGCATGTCCAGGAGCAGCCGCCCCAGTTGGCCTCGCCCCTACGTGTGGTCACGCGCAAAGCCTTCCACTCGGGGATTTGGCGCACGCCTTTTGTGATGGCCTCCTTGGGAAAGACCGCGTGGTTTTTAGGGAAGGTGGCTCCCAAACGAACGGCCTCGGCCTAAGGACTCCTGACACCGGTAGGGGTGTCGCTGGGGAGAATGATGTAGTGATATCATTGATCATAATCGACCAATTTGACCCAAACCAATCATCGACAAAGAGTTGCCGGAGACTTGGGGATGCACCCTCGAGGGATTCCCAAGTCACTCGATTCTGCTGGCGGTGGCTTCACCGTTTCTCCAGTTGGGAGACTGGCCAGAAGGGCCAGAAGGTGTTTGACTGTCAGGGCTGGTGACTCCTGGCCTGGGTGTTTGAACAGAACGCCCAGCCGCCTCAGGATCTTAGGGCTTGGCAGATGGAAAAAAGTGCTTTGTTGACGCGCTTGGCAGGTGGAGGTCCCTCCCCGAGCTTTTTGCCCCTTTGCTATCCCTGGTTATCGTTCGAAGCACCAGGGCTGTTTGTGAAAGAAGCGCCCTGGCGATTGTGGTTGTTGCTGTTGTTGGTGGGCTGCTGGCTGTGGCCCTGAACATGTTTGTCTTTGTTGTTTCAGGAGCGCGAGGAGTACATGGCAGCAATGCTCAGCTGTGTGGACTCCTTCTTCAACGGGTCCTGCCCTTGGAGTTTTGTTGGTCCTGAGGCATGGATGGCCTGGTCAGAACCATGAATTCTTCGCCTGATTTGGGCATGCAAATGACGTGCAGCATGTGGAATCATGTGGATTTATGCATGGATTTCACTGCATGCTTGCCATCGGATTATTGAATGGAACGTTGCTCAGAAGTAGCCATTACAAAACCAAGCAAACTATGCCGAATCCCAACTGCTTTCATGTGTGTGTGTGTATTGGGGGGGCGGCGCTTCCCGGGTGCTGCTGTGTCGGCCCATGCTCATCAGGACAAGCTTGTTGAAGGATGCGGCGTTTCGTCATAGGCACATTCTGGCACATGCATAAGTAAAGCTTTAGATGAGCACAAGAAAAATGTCATCCCTTACCAGCCTAGCAATTGCAAGGTTGTTCACAGCAATCGTCCTGCCAAATGCTGCTGAAGCATTTTTTGCCATATGAACTTCACAAATTCATCACATTATATAACAATGACCCTAGACAGTGAGTGGATACAAAAGCAATTCTGCGGCGTTGGCACGGTCAGGTATGGTCACGAGTCACGTGTCATCATTTGACGCATAGATATCATAGATCAAATAGTAGTCACAGCCTGCAATGGTGTAATTTGACTTTCCTACAAGTGTGCAGATGGCCATTGAGGAGTTTGGCATCGAATATCGTTGGTACAGGCAACTGTGCCTGCTATTTGAAGATACTGCAGTGCCCAGTACTATTCAAGATGCTATTTGCAGCCTGGGTGATTTAGGAGTGGATGTGGGCAAATTGAATGCTTTCTTGGAGACAGCAAGAGAAGACTTTGCCAACGAAGGTTTGCTCCAGAAAAGTGAGTTCCAAGGAGAAGCGGGCTTCACTATGGACCATGCACTCGCGATCCACGCCTATACCCTTGAGGATCCCCAGGAGATCTCAGTCTACCAGAAAGTCAATAGTCAATTCAACGACCCTATCAAGAGACAAGATGCCAGGTCGCTTGGAATGACTGCAGCCATGCGGTTTGTCAAATACTTGGATCAAGCCCTGGAGCTTCTTCCGGATTCTTTCAGCCTCCAAGGGCCTAGGCTGCTCTACCGTGGAGTCAAAGGGTTCGTGCACGATGATTTCGAGACCAAGTTTGCCCCCAACAAGGAGGTTGCTCTTTACTCCATGAAGTCTTTTAGCGCCGACCCGGATCTTATGAACGAAGGCGGTTTCTGTGGAAACATAGGCAAGCGCACCATGTATGTGCTCCACCAAGCGCAGGGCAAGATGAAATGCATCAAGGCCTTCTCCGCCATCAAGTCGGAAGATGAGTATTTAGGAAGGCCTTTGCAGAAGCTTCGGGTGATGCAGGAGACGAAAAAGCAGTGCACTGGAGATGACAGCAAAGGTGATCCATTCCAGACCGCAGACCTTATCCATTTGGAGGTGTTGACCAACGAGCTGCCACGGAGCAGCCGGGACAGGGGCGCCCTACAGGCCCAAACAAAGATAGATCCCTGCAACCCGGAGGCTTGGATTGCCCTAGCAAACCTTGAAGCTGAAGAAGGTCGGCTGGTGGATGAAAGGTGCTGTTTGACAAAGGCTTTGGAATGCAATGGCGGCCTGATTGAGACCTGGCGACGCTTGGCCGCCAATTTGGACAAGTCGGGCACCCAGAAGCAGTCTGTCAATGGCCGAACATTCAGTGCTCAGCAGTGCGAAGTCCGAGCCCAGGCTTTGGAACTGCGTTTCCCCGACCCGGTTCAGGCCTTGGAACTAGACCCCGAATGCGATGCCGCATGGAACTCGTTTGGATTCCAAGGCGGGGGCCGCCTGGGCGACCAAGAGTACGGCCGAAAAGATTGTTTCCTGAGGGCTTTGCAGTTGAACCCGAGCAGCGACTCTGCCTGGAACAATTTGGGAATGGCCGGTGGGGGCCGCATTGGCGACCAAGACCACAGCACAAAGGACTGTTACCTGAAGGCTTTGCAGTTGAACCCCTGCAACGCCGTCCTTTGGAGCAATTTGGGAGTTGCAGGTGGGGGCCGCCTGGGCGACCAAGACTGCAGCGAAAAAGATTGTTACCTGAAAGCCGTGCAGTTGGATCCGACCAACGGCCTCTATTGGAACAATTTGGGACTACAAGGTGGAGGATGCTTGGGCGACCGTGACTACAGCAGAAAGGAATGTCACCTGAAGGCCTTGCAGTTGAATCGGAATTTGCACCTGGCTTGGAACGAATTGGGAGTTGCAGGTGGGGGCCGCCTGGGCGACCAAGACTGCAGCGAAAAAGATTGTTACCTGAAAGCCGTGCAGTTGGATCCGACCAACGGCCTCTATTGGAACAATTTGGGACTACAAGGTGGAGGATGCTTGGGCGACCGTGACTACAGCAGAAAGGAATGTCACCTGAAGGCCTTGCAGTTGAATCCGAATTTGCACCTGGCTTGGAACGAATTAGGAGTTGCAGGTGGGGGCCGCCTGGGCGACCAAGACTACAACAAAAAAGATTGTTACCTGAAAGCTGTGCAGTTGGATCCGGCCAACGGCCTCTATTGGAACAATTTGGGACTACAAGGTGGAGGATGCTTGGGCGACCGTGACTACAGCAGAAAGGAATGTCACCTGAAGGCCTTGCAGTTGAATCCGAATTTGCACCTGGCTTGGAACGAATTGGGAGTTGCAGGTGGGGGCCGCCTGGGCGACCAAGACTACAACAAAAAAGATTGTTACCTGAAAGCCGTGCAGTTGGATCCGACCAAAGGCCTCTATTGGAACTTTTTGGGATTACAAGGGGGAGGATGCTTGGGCGACCGTGACTACAGCAGAAAGGAATGTCACCTGAAGGCCTTGCAGTTGAATCCGAATTTGCACCTGGCTTGGAAGGAATTGGGAGTTGCAGGTGGGGGCCGCCTGGGCGACCAAGACTACAGCAAAAAAGATTGTTACCTGAAAGCTGTGCAGTTGGATCCGACCAAAGGCCTCTATTGGAACTTTTTGGGATTACAAGGGGGAGGATGCTTGGGCGACCGCGACTACAGCAGAAAGGAATGTCACCTGAAGGCCTTGCAGTTGAATCCGAATTTGCACCTGGCTTGGAAGGAATTGGGAGTTGCAGGTGGGGGCCGCCTGGGCGACCAAGACTACAGCAAAAAAGATTGTTACCTGAAAGCCGTGCAGTTGGATCCGACCAAAGGCCTCTATTGGAACTTTTTGGGATTACAAGGGGGAGGATGCTTGGGCGACCGTGACTACAGCAGAAAGGAATGTCACCAGAAGGCCTTGCAGTTGAATCCGGGAACAATTTGGGACTACAAGGTGGAGGATGCTTGGGCGACCGTGACTACAGCAGAAAGGAATGTCACCTGAAGGCCTTGCAGTTGAATCCGAATTTGCACCTGGCTTGGAAGGAATTGGGAGTTGCAGGTGGGGGCCGCCTGGGCGACCAAGACTACAGCAAAAAAGATTGTTACCTGAAAGCCGTGCAGTTGGATCCGACCAAAGGCCTCTATTGGAACTTTTTGGGATTACAAGGGGGAGGATGCTTGGGCGACCGTGACTACAGCAGAAAGGAATGTCACCTGAAGGCCTTGCAGTTGAATCGGAATTTGCACCTGGCTTGGAACAAATTGGGAGTTGCAGGTGGGGGCCGCCTGGGCGACCAAGACTACAGCGAAAAAGATTGTTACCTGAAAGCTGTGCAGTTGGATCCGACCAACGGCCTCTATTGGAACAATTTGGGACTACAAGGTGGAGGATGCTTGGGCGACCGTGACTACAGCAGAAAGGAATGTCACCTGAAGGCCTTGCAGTTGAATCCGAATTTGCACCTGGCTTGGAACGAATTGGGAGTTGAAGGTGGGGGCCGCCTGGGCGACCAAGACTACAGCGAAAAAGATTGTTACCTGAAAGCTGTGCAGTTGGATCCGACGAACGATCTCTATTGGAACAATTTGGGACTGCAAGGTGGAGGATGCTTGGGCGACCGTGACTACAGCAGAAAGGAATGTCACCAGAAGGCCTTGCAGTTGAATCCGAACTGTGAGGCTGCTCGAAGAAACTTGGAAAGTAATTGAATTGCTCTTCGTGAAAAAAGGTCTTTCGGAAAGTCCCTCAGATCTCTGTGGTGGTGCGACCGTGACCGAATTAGAGTGGTAATCGTGGTGATGAATGTCCACCTGTGATTTATCAAGGTTGTCCGTCAAAGCCGGTAATGGAGGAATTGAACCCATCCTGCAACAACATATTAGTCATCATAGATAATTAATTGTCATCATTCATCATTGCCATGATCTGTCACCTTCATCACTAATAACATCGGTTCATTTTTGTGAGACAGACGTAGCATTTGTTCACGTTGTCTCGTCATCTCCTTTTTCATTTTGCTCCGTTCACGGCTTGTAGATCTTTGGAAAGTGTTATCATGTGGGCTTATCCGGTCCTCGATTTTTTCTAGGGGGTGGGTACTTAGGTCATATGATTAGGACTTGTCCTGCACCGCGTTCTGATCAACAAAAAAGCAACCCAAACATCACAACACTATATATAGAGTCACCTGGGCTGTGATTACAAGAATGGTGCTGGGGTTCTGCGTTGAAACAATACGTATGCAGCTATGTGGTTAGTTTAGCTCTCTGGGCTGGAATTTGAGGCCCTTCCAGGCCTGCATTGCCAAAGATGAATTCGCAGGACGGAGCCGCAGCTGTCCGCCGGCCGGGTTCAATGTCCTTTTCTCGCATACTGGGCCAAGCTGCATCAAGAATCATCAACCATGATTGACGATGATTGATGATGGTGAACTATCATTAATGCCTGTAATGACGATCAAACAATCCAAAGTGCTGAGATGGTGAAATAACAACATGAATCACCAGCAATGACCAACAACCATTACCATGGGGCTTTTTCTGGGCAGCCCCAGAATTGATCAAAACGGTTGGTTCCCTTTTTTGGAGAGCAAACATGCGTGGTGGATGTTCATCTCTTTCATCCATGGGACCGATGAATCATGGGCAAATTCCTTTTGTTCTCTGTCCCTTGTCATCCCCACATGGTGAGTTGCCCTTCCCGATAAATGCACCTGAAAAGATGGATCAGAAGAAACAATAGCAACGCACCAAACCATCAAAACCCAGTCCACATGCCGGGCTAACCCCTGAAATTGAATTTTAAAACAACCCCTTAATCTCAGTCTAACCCCTGCAGCAAGTGATTTTTTGGCTTTCGGATCTCCTAGGCTTTCCTTCCGCTCCAGGTGAGCAGCTCCAGGTCATCGGAAAGAAATATGTACAGCGTGCGGGGCACAGCGGCTGCTGTGCTGGCGGTTTGGTATGGCGATGGAGGGCTGGAGGTACCACATTGGTGGAGGTTATTATCCCATTGATGATGTGCAAATGGCTTGGATGGATGCGCCACCAGTATGATTCATGCGTGTGCAGTACACCTATGTTCTTTTCATTTTTGAAATATTTGAATATATTTGCATACTCTTGATATGTGTTGTTTGTCTATCTATCTATATGATCTATTCTGTATATTGGCCATCCATCCATCCATCCACCCACCCATCCATCTAAGTGTGATGATCTATCTAATCGGATAAGGTTGAGTCAAATCTGTCGAATCTGTTTGGTTGTTTGGTTGTTTGTTTGTTTGAATTTGTTTGTTTGTTTGTTTGTTTGTTTGTTTGTTTGTTTGTTTGTTTGTTTGTTTGTTTGTTTGAATTTGTTTGAATTTGCTTGTTTGTTTGAATACGTTTGAATTTGTTTGAATTTGTCGGTGAGTGATGTGTGTCATGTTGGATTTGTTTTTTTGGAAAGCAATGATCAGCAATAATAAGGGGTGCTTTCTATTGGCACATTGTGAGTTATCTTCCAACCATTTGATGGTTTGAGGGGGTGCCTGTGTATAGAGAACCCCTACCCATTCGATATGCTAATATGGCTGAGGTTCCTTTCATAGCCACATTCCCACATTCTCATGGAAGGTGATATGGGAACGCGGTGTTCAAATACTTCTCACCGCGGTTACCTCTGGTAGTTTGAACATTGAAGTTGTTTACTGCCTTGCAGTTGGCGGACCCAACCTGTCATTCGAACCATTCATAGAAGGAATTGAAATCATCGACCATGTACCGAAAGGCTGTACCACATGTAGGCCCTGATCCTAACCTTCTTTGTATCTCCATTTCATTGAGAAGCCTAGGGAATGTTCATCCTTTGCGGCACAGGTTTCAAGATGTTGGAGACCAGCACGCGTGCAGCTCAGCACTGGTGGATCCAATATGATCCAATCAGTTGGGCATTTTGGGCGTTGTTGCGTCAGTGTCAGCCTCAACGCTCTCTGTCTAGAGATTTGACAGAGGAAATTGAACATTTGTAGGTCTCTTTCTGGAGATTTTGGGATGATACAGCCAGCTTGGAAGATAATATGTCAGTTCCCGTTCTTTGAGGGACCCAAAATGGGATGCCTTGATCTCGCCAGCCAGCTGAGGGTGCGGCAGCAACTGTCGCCCGAGAGCTTGGAATCGTTGTCCATCGCCACGTATCGCGTGGTGACGGCCCTGGGTGCTGGCAAGGCGAGGGTGCCTGGTTTCACGTGCACAGGTCATTTCCCAGAGCCAACTGCACGAATCCTATTGTGTTATGTCCACCGCAGCCAGGTGGACACCATGATCCTACAACAAGTGAAGCGCGACATGAATGACTCCAGCGAGGTTCAATGCTGCAGTGGGGGTGCTGGTTTCAAGCATGTATTTGTCATTGCGATCATTGTGCATGCATCAAGATCGAGGGTGTCAAAAGCCTTGTTTGCTACCTTGTAAATTACCCTATCACCCATTTCGGGAATGGTTGTTGGCAAAGAAGGAGCAAAGCGGTGGCATTCAGGTTTATGCAACTCAAGTTCTGATCATGGTAAAGTTACGACTTGATTTTGGAGTGGGTTTGGTCGGTCTTATCTTTGCGGCGCTGACTTCAGAACTCAAAACTGAACCAGCCTGGGATCTTACAGCCGTTTCAAGAGGAGCAACAGGGTGAGCAAGGTTTGAATCGCCTTGCCCGCTAGCGCTCCATAATGTGCTCATGATGCAGCATGCTGCGGATTGCTGCAGCACATTTGTTTAACTTGTACTTGTTTAACTTGTACTTGTTGCATTTCACAAATACCGTTTACATCTCACGGAAGTATCACGTGCCAATGTTTGGAAGCTTCTTCGTTAAAACCGGGCTTTTGAAGTTGAAGATGTAAGATTTGATAGTTTACGGGCCAACCACTACAAGGGGCATCACTCATCACACCTTGCAGGCAGAAGAGATGTCAGAAGAGCAGGCCTGTCGCATGGTGAGGTCAAGTGTCGGCAACTGGGAGTTCCATTGCCCAAAACCTGACCTGGGAAGCTTCAGTCAAGTGGCTTATTGGTTTTTACATGTTTTTCACCATGTTTTGCGACTGTAGCTTCACCTGGCTGGGCTGTAAGCACAGTCTTGGTAGGTTGCTGCAGCCATAAAAGGTGCCAATGAATCGACATGAACATGAATACAGACTCGTGGTGCTTAGCCATAGCAAGTTGCGGCGGTACTTGGGTTCACATACCTGCTCCTTCACCTGTTCATTGCCCCCTTCCTACTGAACAATGTAGTGTTGCCCGGTTTGAGGCCAATAGAAATCAAACACGATCGAAGCACATGAGCCAATTGCTTGCCGTTGTCACATTGAAAGGCATTTTGGTCAAAGTGCCGGTTGATTGTTCCGCATTAAGGTCTATTGCACTACAACAAATCCTACCCTCTCAGAATGGACGTGTGAAACTATACAAGATGTCTAGGAGAGAAACTATCGGGTTCATCATACTGACATTGACGTAGTATTGCCCTTGAGTGAATGATACTCCTGGCCGGAACTGGTCGTGGAACTATCCAAGGTATTGGGTACCTCCAGCTGCGATGATCAGTGGTAACCACTCATCACTTCCGGGTTTCCTCACTAAGCATTGGAATTTTGATGATTTATTTTTTCAGAACAGGGGACCACGGGAGTGCGCAAAAATGCATTTTTGGGGGGCGGTACCACTATGGGTTGACAGGGGACAAGCCCCACAGAAACGCGGACACAACCCTTCCCTTTGACCGTCAACTGAACTAAATTAATCCCTTCATCCTTAAATTCCCTCAAATCATAGCTTCATCCCTGAATGGCCCTAAATTTCATGGATTCAACTCAACTTCCATGGAGCTGCTGCAGATCTTGTGGCAGAAGCTGCTGGATGCTGTGAAGCGCGACGAGCGCTACAGCGAGCGCCAGCGAGCTGCAGAGGATGCCCTGGGCAAGGCCGCGCTGAGGTCTACTTGGGGAGCCCAGGAGCCACATTGAAAGGGTTCTGGCATGGCCTTAGCAGGGCATAGCCAACGAACAATCAGCGTTTAAATTGGAGATCCGCAAGAAGGACTGTAACCACGGATGTTGGCACGTGATTTGAAGTTGAGGGTGGCTGACTCTTATGGATATGTTCTATGAAAAAATCACCGAGGGCCAACGAACCTTCAAGATGGGACATCCCCAGACGTCACAAAACCAGTTATATAGGCAAGTGCTGTTTCAAAGACACGTGCGACTGACAAGGTTGATAATTGGGTGCATCACATGGTGCCCAAGGGAATATTCACGAGAGACCACAGTTTGGAAACTCGCGCGGTCAGCATAAGACACGTCAAGATACTGTTTGTACTTATATAGTAGCTGATAATCAGTTGATATTGTGGCTATTTAACCAAAGCAGTGGGTGTAGATAGTGATGTTGTTCTCGAGTAGACGTCCCAAAAACTGCAGAAGGGAACGTGTGCAAAAACGACGTGATCATTGGCTCACTAGAAGACATGCTCGGAAATTGAGCCATGCCAGTGTCAAGTAGTACTCTTTTGGACTCCAGTAGAATTGATGTGGTTGGAGCCCATGCCAGTTTCAAGGTTGCAAATTTATTTTGCAGCAGCACCATTTTCCAATCACAGGGATGGGGGCTATCATGATCAAACAAATGACGGCGGTCAACCGGCTTTGGAACACTCAATGTCAATGAATGTCATGTGGTTGATAGGAGATGATAGGAGCAGTGGAGCAGGCCTCACGATTCTCGGTGCGTTCGAAGGTGAACAATTGCTCCCAATTTCAGCATTTGACAGTCGAACGCTATTGAATTCGCAGGTTTGCAAGCCATACAGGGGGTGTTTTGCAAGTCGAACGGTGAAGACTTAGCAATGGACAAACATTGAGAGGTACCAGTAGAGGTCATTCAATGAGATTGATCTTCGGATTCGCTTGATGCTAGGCCTTTCTCACGGTCTATGAAGAGACAGATCCAGATTACGGACCATACCTGAAAACGCTTGGTTATGATCCGTCACCTGGCAGAAAAGCGCGTTCGGGTGGGCAAATTTGATGCCGGAAAAGTGTTTGATTTAGTTTCGGTTCCATTGGGATTTCCTGAACAAATTGAGCTCAAAGTAGGCAAGAATAAACAGCCCAATGAGAGGTGCACGTGTAAGAGTTGGTCGTCGAGAGCATCCCCAGAAGCCATGTGTTAAATACAACCACTGGTGGCAACGCGAGGCAGCACCAAATTTTGCACACAGCATTCCAAAATTGAATCCAATGGCAAGATGCAACATAGAGATAGGTTCAAGGCATCCAGACTGGCACCAAGCTGCGAACAGGCTATTTGCAAAGAACCCCTGTGCATTCAATTCGGCCAATTCACATGCTTATCACCTTTGAGTGAACCCCGATATGTCTCAGCACATCCCATTCGAAAGCGTGCCTTTGGCAAAAGATATGGTAGGACGGTGGCCGTGACAAGGTGTCCATCGTTGAAATAAATAAGCATTCCAGCTACAGCAGACCCTGCAGCCTTGAGGTCCACAGTGGATTTCCGTCGCTATGGCATTCAGGCAGGCAGTGGCTGGGACAGGCTGAAGGTGAGTAATCAGCTGCCCATGCAGGTTCAAGAAGCGATTGCCAGATTGGTACATCACTGCCCGGCAGCCCAAAAGAGAGATGGAGTCAATTCCGCCAGCAATGCTAGCACGTTACCAGCAAGCATTAATATTCAAGTTCCAATAATTATCACAGAACATTTCTCTCCAATATGTCAGGATAGGTTGGTTACCCCATGCCGGCCAGATGATGTGATTGTATTGGCTAATGAGTCAAGATTAGTTAAGAATCCCAACAAAAACAGATCAAAATATGGGCTGCAAAATGACCGGGAAAGGACCAACAACTGGCTTCAATCAGGGCATGAGCCAAAGCCTGTCGGCGCAAAGACAACCCCTGTCAACAGCATTTGAGGTGAGTGGAACTTGCAAGATTTGCCCAGCTTACGCCGCAGCATGAGGAGAGCTGATGCAGGGCGATCGCACCTATCGGGTTCCAGATTCCTTTATATATAGCTTGACAGGTCGTGTGACTGACCCTGTAGGTGCAAGAGTGGGCTTCGAGAAGTTGGTATAGCGATAGCATCAAGATCCTCCCTTCGTGCTATTCCCAAAGTTCATGGACTATTGACCATTGACAGCAAGGGCTATTGACCCATGGATAGCATCAAAGATCCCAGAGTTTTTCCATCAAGGGCTACTGACAGACCTGATGGCGAGCTGGTAACTTCAGCCAGGATCCTGCTGGCCATCATTGACGTGGCGCCTTGGACGCTGTGCCCGGGGTGGCGGTGCCATGGGAGCATCCCCACGGATCCCAACGTGGATGTGGAGCACTACGGACGGATCGTTCCCTGAAAAGATCGTTTCGGAAGGGTTTGGAGCCGCATAGTGGTTGCTGTGGATTGTTTGCTTATACCATGGGAATCTCCATGGGATTTGACCGGCTCCCATGACATGACGAGTGAATCAAGTTTGATGGGCTGATGAATTCTTGTGGCCACCGTCCCCCTGAAAGCCAATGGAAGCCCTAGTGCACCGTGAAGCCTTAGATAAAAGTCATGGTCCAGTTGGCAGAACAAACGGGACTGCCATGTTGATTGATTGCTGGGTGGCTAAGCATTTGCTGGGTGTTAATCAACCCCAGCAAAACTATGGATCGACAGTGGGAAGCTCATTGCATCGTCGTAATCATCATTGTTATATTTTCATCGCGAGAATCACCATCATCATCATCATCATCATCAACATCATCATCATCATCATCATCATCATCATCATCATCATCATCATCATCATGGTTGAGCACGAATATCACCATGATCATCGTTTTCATCATAGTCATCACCGTCACCATCCCCGTCATCAGTTCACGATAGCTACCAGTTTGTGCAGCCCAGCCCGCCTGCCAGTCTCGACGGAGCGACTGGGAACGAGAAGATCTGCAGCATGGGAAGGTTCAGGCGTCGCACTGCGCGCGATGTCCGGCAGGACAACGAGCTTGTTGTATCTTAAAGCAGCCTGTACTCAGCATGGTATAGCGTAGGCACCCCTGGGTGTAGCATAGGCATAGCGTACCTGGGAGAATGACTTTGTTTGACTTCGTAGAAGCAAAACGTGACAACAAATGGTAGAACAGATAGTGCTTGTAGGTATAATGACTGTGCAGGAACCATATTGTCCAAAGGAAGTGGCATACTTCAAGAAGACACGAGAACGGCATGTTTTTTGATTGCAGGGAACTTTACCATGACAATCCATATCCATGACACATGAATTGCTGTACCCGTTGCTTACAGCCAACATTTTGGATCAAGCAAACTCGGGCGTAGCCATCACCAAGGATCGCCTGGAGAGGGTGAAGGCAACTCCAGATGCTAACTCCCCATGGGCTCATTGAGTACGCCATGAACAGCTTGCAGCTTACGCTGGTGAAAGTCACATGCAACTCGGCAACTCAATATGGCATTTGAGTATCGGTTTGTTTCCGAGGAACTCTTCTCCAGGTTTGTAGCTCGTTGCTTGGTGTTTGCTTCTCAGCGCAGCTGGTGCTGGAATTATGAACCAACTGACCTTGTCCTGGAAGGTGGTGATTGCCGGTCGGGGCTATTTCGCAGGCGCTTTGGCACTTGCATGGCGGCTCAGGCAAGGAAGGAGAACTCGACAGAACTCCACTCTCCAGACAACTGCAGCGATTTCTCAAAGAGCGGTCATTGCTTCGCCAGCCTTGTGCACGGTTGGATCAATAACTGCAGGGCACTTGCACGACTTCATGCAGTTCTTTTTAAGAACTGCACGAAGTCGTGCAAGCGCCCTGCCGTTATGGCAGCCTCTATCGAGGAACGGCCCATGTAGTACATTTTCTTCGACATCGTGAAGCCTCTCACGGGGCCCCTGAGGCTTTGACCTGTTTGCATTGCACCAAAGCCACCCAGGTGGAGACAGGTGCAGTCCAAACGACACATGCCGCAGCAGTGGCAACTGAGACAGGTGCAGTCCATAGCCATAGTCTTGTCCTGAAGAACGACACTGGGAGTGCATTGCAACGCATTGCATTGCCTAGCAAGTACGACTTCTGGTATGCCAAGCGAGCTGGAGAGTGGAGAAGCCGTTTTTGGTATGACAGCACAACCTGGTTTTTTGCGCGATCCCGAAAGTTGGAACTTATTGGTGGCTGCGTTTGCTTCCCTGGCTTGATGGCCAAAAAATTGGGACCAGGTCATAGAACTGTTGAACCCCACTTCCAGGGAGTGGTTTGTAGATATGCCTGCACAACATCTGAATGATGCCATGCGCCATGGCCAGCTCTACGCAAGTGAATGCCGTGCACTGGCCCATTGGCAGGTGAGGGATGAACTTGGGAATGACACCTAGGGTCCTCATTCCATTTAGCACTCAGATGTCCTTTTTGCAAGGGCACGGCGATGATTGATGAGCGGGTTCTAACTTTGCAGAGGATTTGGCGCCTGTTTGACGTCTATCATACGCTCCGCTTGGCCTTTTGCTGTTCACCGCCATGGCTGTTTTGCAGCAGGGCCGCTTGGAGAACCAAGACTACTGCAAGAAGGACCGTTACCTGAAGGCCTTGCAGCTGAATCCGCACAACGACTCTGCATGGAACAATTTGGGGGTCAACGGTGGCCACGATTTGATTGAATAGATGCCAGTTTGACGCAATGACCGTTTGGGGTGCCTTTGAGGCCTTTGGGCAACACTAGAGCAGGCTTTTAAAGGCCTGATTTGCGAATTGAGTTCGCGAATGGCATCTGTCAAAGCCACTCAAGCTCCACCTCAGGCACAGCGAACAGCATTTGATTTGCTGGGGTTGCTAGGTGCAGATGCAGTTTTGTCTCATAGGCCGTAGGCCCATCATGGCCCATCAAACAAACCCAAGTGAGCTTATCAATGTCATGGGATCCTCAGTGCAAACCTTCAGCAGCTCTGCAGCAGCTGGAACTGTTCGTGACCACGTCAAAGGGTTGCAAGGCATGTCTTTGGCAGTAAAAAAGGGTGAGTGAATCTTGGTTTAGGAATGCAACTCAGTGGAGAAGCTGGCGGTCTTTGGGATGCCACGAACCACTGTGCGGTATTCACATGTATTCACCCTCGGTCAGCACACGTGTGTGGAGGGAGAATTGCATCCGACATGGACAGATTGGCTACGACATGTGACGGCCAACAGCATCAATGCAGAAATCGATTAGTCAGCTGTGGCCAGTATACTACTCAGCTGATCCAACACATTCCAACACATAACCAGCATACTGCTTGCGTTATATTTCTAGCACGCTTCGCTTACAAGCAGTGAAGTCATTTATGCACGGTGGCCTGGTAGCTGTGGCCCCGCGACCAGATGGTGCTCTCAAAAGCTGGGGTGACCAAGTTGGTGGTGAAGGCAGGGCTGCAATCGTGTTGTCCCTCCGTTGCACGTGTTCGTCAGTTAAAAGGTGACGGTTGATCAATGTTTGGTTGGAAAATTGGTGGTGGGTTTATTAATGTTGATGCTGGTGTTAATGTTCGTTAATTCATACGTTGTGTGATCTTGATGTCGATGTTGGTTGGTTGAGGTTTGAGCTGTTCGATGCTGATGTGGATGCTGACGCTGACTTGCTGGCTGTTTGTGTGGTTGTTTGCTTTGTGCATCGGTTGGTCTTCACGAAGGGCAAGTAGTCATCAAGCTTCCACGCATTGAATGTAACATAGTCGAACCAACCATGATCGGTGGGTTTGCTAATGAAACATGGGGATGCAAACCAGAACTCAGCTGTTGGTTGATGATTTTTCTCTTCTTTGAACCTACCTGGCATCTATTTGATCTCCCGGCCAGACCTCAGACTTGCCACATCCTTCAGGCCTCAGGCCCCCAACACGGCCCCAATAGATCGTTTACCATATTGTGTCTGATTCATGACAAGGCGGTTTCTCTGACCCCTGTGGCTAAACTAAACCATATGGAGTTCGGTGCATTGTGGACTTAGATCTACGTAGCTAATAGCTGTGCAGCTTTGCGTTTCAACGTTGGTGTCATTTTGGTGTTCAATTGCCACTTTCTACAATAAGTATGCCCATCCATGCCCATCCTTTCCTCCAAGATTCACAATCCCCGGAGAAATCCGAGAAATCCTGTTGGAGTGGTGAACCATGGTGCAGCTCTGCATAGCTTCTCTCTCCTGCAATGCAGCTGGGGTCACGGCCCTTGGCAGAAGCAACTGGCAGCGCAGGTGCTCAACGAACACCGGGTCAAAGATGCGGTGACCTCAGGGTGGCCAAGTTGTGTGGTGCAGGTGGAACCCCAATGGGACGAGCGAATTGATGGCGTTGAAAAGGTGTAGGGATGGCTTCAAAGATTATGGTGGAGCCCATGGGATAGTAAACAGATTTAACGATTGGTGTTTCATGTTGTTTGTTTCATAGTTTTGAAGTTTCAATTTTCAACCATCCCAGGAAAGGCATGATCAGCCAACAATCGAGCATCATTGCCTATTCTACATATTTTGCCTATCGCTGTGCATTTTCCCCCTTGTTGCCGGTTATGTAGTAGTTCTTCACCGGGGACCAGGCTTGCTTGGTGTTGACAGATGCGAGGTGCAGCACATGTGCTGGAATCTGCTTGGTGTCAGGCACCCAGGATGTCCAGGTTCAGTCACAGCCATGCGAAAAGATTGTGGGCTCATTGTTGGGAGGTCCACCTGCGAAAGTGTGGGTTGATTCTGACAGCTATTTGTGGTTGTTTGAAAAAACGCATTTCTTTATTTGATTTTCTATATTTATTTCTTTGTAGACCGATCTTTATATCAATGTGTATACCTGCATTTTCGAATGTGTGCACAATAGACCCCAGGACACGCACTGAGCTTCAAGGGAAACTATCACAATCTCCAGGCCGAATTGAATCGATTCTCATACCCTTCGCCGCTCAGGAGCTGCTCAAGGGAACAGGCATGGATGGCGATCCCAAACTCAACAAGGCGGGGAAGTGCACTCCTGTGGTGATTCAAACCCATGTTGGCGTGTCGTATTTGACTTGTCGGTTTTGCTTTCAGTGGGGTATAACACTCCTTGCATGCCCCAAAAAATGCCCTTCTCGCAGGTTGACCCAAGAAATTGCAGAGAGTGCAAGACACGAATAGCTTTCCCATGGTTGACCTTTTGCCAGAGTCACCATAGTCAACCATCATGTTACCACTGTAAATGGAATGATTTCATGGTCTTGCCACTTTTTTTCAGCCAAGCATATTGTGACCACTTGCCTGTCATGAATACATTTAACTTTGCCAATGATTGACCTACCATTTGGGACCACTGCTGCAGATGGCTTCCTCAGGCTGTGCAGTCGGACTTGCATCAAGCCATGTCGTCCAGCAACGACGACGTGGGCATGTGGGAATCCTTTCACGAGGCACCAGGGGTGGTGACGGGACTCCCCGAACCCTATGGACCCAAGAGGCTGGGATCATGAGCTACTTGGCCAATGTTTGTTGACCAGCAACGTGTTGGTCTATTCTTGACTTGTAATCATAGTCATTACTTTGGTTCCTCAAGATCTCTTGAGTTCCCCGCGGATCTTGACCATTTTCCCACCACCATGAAAATGAAAAACCCTACGGTTGGTGGATGATCATCATGTCATCATTACTTGGTAGGCAATGATCGGAATTATCACAGCAACCGCTAGAAGCCTTGTAGCGCTTGACATTGGCGTCCCCAAGGTCAGAACAGCACCTTCAGAGACCATCCAACATCAACATTTTGGCTTCAGGAACGCGGTCGTCACACGAGGTGGCCATAAACAAATCATCCGTCAACTCACCAGCTCCATCAGTAGGTCACCAAGCCATATATATATATATATCAGCGCGTGAGGTCACAAGTCGGCGGCTACTCACCAGCGTGCTCATTGTCAAACCACAGCGCGTCATACAAATTAAATGACTAAGAGGTTTTGGTTCCAATTATGCTATCCATAGCCTCATGTGCACATGCCTCCACTTTGAACATATCCAAACTATTCATGGATATTTTACATACTATCTGCGTCCTTTTCAAGGCAATCCTGCAAAATCAGATTGCAACAAGATGCTGTCTAGCCAATCCTCAGGTCCTAGATGCCACTCCTCCTGCCGCAGGTGATCACCACTGCTGGCCAGACTTCCAAGCCAGTGCACCCAGCCGGCTGTCATTTTGGTGTTTGATCTAGTAGCAATGTGATGTTCAGCTGCAAGACTATCTACAGAGATTTCAAGAGTGATTTCTCACAAGTGATTGTTTCGTTGAAGTCTTGAATGCCAACAAAGGTTTGCTTCCATCTATTTTCATGTGGGAGTCCGAGTCATCTCAGGGAACTACAGGAATCACATTGACCGACGGCTTTGACAACCATTGACCAGCTTATTCACTGCTGGTCATTAACTATGGGTTGTTGATATTGACCATGATTAACCGCTATTCACCAGCTTAATAACCACGATAGTTATCAGTCGTTGGCTGCTTATATCTACCATGAACCACTGCTTTGTCGGTCCAAGGGTGCCACCACTCATGGCTATGACCCGTCACTGGCGCAGACAAGGTTTGTGCATCGCTTGCGAACGCTGCCAGTCCTAACAGCCGTTGAGAAGGTGTGGCTTTTCTCCGGGGTAGTCGTCAGTATGCGAGAACGTAGAACCTATGTACACTTGTTGGTGATTGTAGTTATGCTTACATTTCCCTGAGCATTTGCATGGTTGATTACCTATAACCACCAACTTCTATACGTGTAGTGATGCCCCCTGGGGAAGTTTGTTGATATGGTTCCCCCATCAGTATCGGTGCACGCGCTCCAGCATGCTCCAGCAAAAAAAACAATATTGACACAGGTGGGTGCAATTGCACCAATGGCTAGAGACTAGAGGTTGTAAAAACATATCCGAATCTAGCCATTGCTAGTAAATCCCGTCCTTTTCTACAGTAAGTCTCACAGGTGTGTTGCGTCCAAGTTGAGGTCAGCAGGGAATGGCAAAAAACTGGCAAAATCGCAATCACAACTCGCATCAGCTCGCTATGAAAATTCCACAGCCAGACCTCGCGCACTGGGTTAATATATTTCACTGCTGCTCTTTTGGGCAGAATGGGCAGGATTAGGAGAGAACCATTGAGACCATATCGCTCAATATCGCTCGGATTCAGATTTCTGACCTGAAGTCTAATTACAGGATGTTTCTAATCACCAGCGATTAATAACCATTTACATTTCTTAGAGAGCTTATTGAGCTTATTAATGTAACCCTCAATGTTCCTTCATAGTGGCCATTAACAATTGTTTAAAGGTGAATGGGGATGTGAATTCTGCGCAAGGCACAACTTCAAGAGTGTGGAGTGCCAGTTGCGGTGGGTGAGATTCAGATATTTTAATCCCTGCTCCTGTGGTGGCTTATTTGGCGGCAGGTGGTAGTGATGGCACTAAGGGCAATAGCGCTGTACAGCCAATAGATGAGCTACTAGATATGTTCCTTTCACATTGCAAACTGTTGACGGTGGTCCAAGCTCCCCATATTTCTAGGTGCTTATTTGTCAAACCAAACCTGCGGCTGAGCGGGCCAAGTCATAGATTCAAAGCAAGCCCTCAGAAGGGGAAGAACCAATTTCCATGGATCAATAACAATTGGGGCCATTGGCGTCATGCAACAAAAACTGGCAATATGGTTTTCCCAACCGTCCCAAATACAGTATGGCTGCTACCCACCAACTTGATTGTCAAGGGAAGAAAAAATGAATGGATCATTCACCGCTGAGCCTGGATCAACTTGTATGCGCACTAGGTTGTCAAAACCACATGGGCCTGATGTGTTTGCTTGCGGCTTCGTAGTTGCTGAGGTTCAACGAACTTCTAGAGGAAACGGCAAATGTCATGGAGGCCAAGTGGGGCGGGGAATGTCTTGCAGTCCACGTACCTTTGATGGATTTGGTTCAGAGAATGTACCAACAGCAACTTGAGAAGTGCATGCCTTAAAATATATCAATTCTGTTGCTTGGGTCGTGATACATTCTGAAATCACATCACCTCATCAGCTCTGCAATGACTGGAGTGATTCTGAGAGGTGTTAGGTTGGTCCCCAACAGACCTGCGAGGCCACCCGGCTCTTAGTGGAAGGCCATTTCCAAGAGATGCAGGACCGGTGCCCAGCTGTTGCTTCTACGAAGAGGGACCTGGGGACCAGGCTGGCGGACTGTTCGCGTCGTTCCTTCGTTGTTGTCCCAGGACTATCTCTTCTCCCAGGAAGGCAACACGAGGTCCTTCAACGTCGCAAGCCTAGCTGTGGTGCGCGGAGCATCTGCACAGCAGTGCAAGCGTGAAGGTAAACCAGTCCAGTGCAGTCACTATTGTTGTGCATGTCTTTCATCCAAACCTCAATCATGGTTGACTTTTGGAGCTTGTTATTGCGCATGGTTAGTGAACAATGGCTAGGACTGATGGCTACTAGTCCGCAACAGTACGCAATTACTATTGAAGGGGAAAGCCAGCTATCACCCTGCATTGCCAACAGCAGTTGCTTTGAATAACACAACTCGAACACAATTTACCTAAGGCTTTCATGCAGATAGGTCAGCGTGATGTCACATGTTTGTGAACATTTTGTAAGGAACAGATGATAGTTCCTTTATGTTCCTTTGATGGATATTTGTAAGCATTCGCCTAAGGGTTTTCGCATCCACCAGTGATCCCCCAAGTCCCAAATCAAATGCTGCCTGGGGCGGCTGCTCAGCGCTGTGCCACACGAGGTGCCTCAGCTTTGCTGCTGGCTGCCTGGGACCAAGACCAACGCTCGCGGTGTGCTGCAGACCCCAACGGGATCCTCTTGGTGTCGTGACTGGGGTAGGCTTCTTTGCACATGGCTATGGGTCGATATCAACCGCCAATAACAGGGAACAGGATGGTTGATGATGGTACACCAGACACCAGGGGTACAGGCTTTTGACCCCCAGCCGCATGGACAACTCCAAAAAATGTCCTATGTTGACTGTGTTGATTCGGGGCTCAGGCAATGATTGTCCAGTGCAGGCTTCGGAACAAATCTAGTCGGCGCTCTTTGGCATTCCGAGGCTGACTCGTTTATGCAAAGACGCGCAAGGGGTGTCAGCCTCAGATTAGGAAGAAAGAGGTGTTAAGTTGTAGGAATGAAGTTTCCTTTTTGATCCTTTTTGACTGGTGTCAACCATTTGAAAGGGTCTCGTTTCACTGCTAGCACTGGTCATTTCCAGGAATATGTATTCAAACCAAGTGGGGCATTTAACCACGCCATAGAGGATGGTATAGAAGTGCACCCCTATGCAACCATCCAGAATTCAGAAAACATTTTTTGCCTGATGTTACCCCTCACGATATCGATCATGTTGGTAACTGGTTGCTGATTAAACCCGGAGGGTGAGAGGGAAATCAATCAGCCTATGGGGATGCCTAGGGATGCCTCGTTGCTGCAGCGCGCCCAGACCAACTATGCATCCTTCAGCGAGTTGAAATGCGTCACTGGGAGCGGCAAAGTTCAGCTCTCCGCTGGGAGAGCGCGTTTGGTGTTGTGGCCCCCATGGATCACCTCTTTGGAAGGGGGTTGTGCAACCTGTTCAACATGGCTAGTTGGTGGATGTTGGTGTTTCATTGAACTATATAATAACTACATGAAGCTCGTTTATTTCTTCAATGCCTTTGGGATTTTTGATGAACCAAGACTTTTTTTTTAGAAGGGCTTGAACCAAGATGGAGTCACCGGAAAATTGGTTGACCGCTTCGTGAACTGGAACTGCCATACCCTGGTGATGAAGACATTGTATTGACCTGTAATGACCACCTTTCCTTTGTCCATTTTATTGGCATTTTTTGCAGCTCCGAAGGATAGCCAGTTTGTGATTGGATGGGGAAACCAGATGGGAGAGATGCTTAAGCTGTGGCATTGAGTGCCATACTTCGTGATTTAGAATATGATCTTTAGATAATTGCTGTACCATTTATTCAAACCATATGAACATAATGAACATACATACATACATATATATATATAAAAAACATAAATAATACCGGTTCCCAACCAGCGCTAGGGCCGCTAGGAATACTGGTGGCTTCAAATGCTGCCCAACTGGAACTGGTGACTTGCGATGTTTCAAGGAGTAATCATTTATTGCCTCCAGGATCCTCCAGCTGTTGGTTGCTAATGGTGGTTGCTTCGCTCATTTGATGCCAATGAACTGACATGTCCCAAAATGATGTGCCTGAAAACCTTTGGATTCCCTACTTATGTTCATTTGACAGCTTGGGACACCCCCTGCAAAGTCCTCTTGATGGTAGTGCAAGGCATCTCAAGAATGATGAGATTAACTGAGCTGTCGCCACGTGTTGGGGGTACACTTATGGACACTTCAAGGTCTTGCTGTGCTTCCAGGTTTTTTTGGTTGTATATCACTGCCTGATGGTTCCAGTCAGTCTTGGCAACGACTCTGTATCAAGGCATCACGGTACCAAAATGATCACATTGGCATCCAGGTCATTTCGGGTCAATGCCAGTGCTGGATGTCATTGCTTCGCTGTGCTGGGCTGCCATGTGGACTCCAGCTGGTGAAGTGTGGACTGCCCTTGGCATTGCCTTGCCGTTTGCAGCAGTTGTGCTGCTTCTGTCAGTCCATGTGGCAAACAAGACACAGTTCCGCGCTGCTTTGTCTGCATGGGAACTCTTAACAGAGAAGGTCACCCGCGCAGATCGCCCCCCTGATTTCCAGTTGCGCTTCAATGAAGAGTTGTTTGTTGCCCGGTGCAAGATGATAAATATTATGGCTTCACTGACAGTTCACCTTGCATTACTCTTTTGCTTGGGTGAAGCTTGGAATTTTCTTCGCGATCCTTCTTTTTTTGCATCCTGCCAATTTGTTGCAAGCTTGCTTATCTACGCCTGGACTTACTTTGCGCCTGACATGGTGAAAACAGAGGCCCACTTTCGTTTGTTGGAAGTAGCCTTGATGTTCATTCATACTCTTTTCGTCATTGGACTTTCAAATCAGAGCGACGTGGCAATATTTGACGCATCTGAGAGGATCGCTACTGTAGGCACAATCACCAGCAGCATTACCACGATCGATTTTGCAGTGATAATGCCTTTCTACGTGTGTCAGTCAGCAGTGTTGATCTATTCTCGATGGTGCTTGATCGGCTTTGCCAATGTGACACCATACCTAATTTTGACGCAAATGATTTCGTATTTGATTGTCGGTGGAGTAATAGCTTTCGCTGTTCTTAGCATCCGCTCCAGCATCGCCGCTAAACTGGATTCTGGTGAGGTTACATCGTTAATGCGTGGGTTCCAGCAAGTTTTGCGGGGTGTTTGTGATGGTGACCTTATTGTGGACCGTCGCACCATGACCATCGTCGATGATGCGAGTTGTTTGGAACGCGTCCTGAAGTCCAGCAAGAAGTTAAGCAATAGTAATTTTTTGGATTTCTTTCTAGACTCTGAAAGCCGTCAAAAGTTTTCGAAGTTTTTGGAGGCTACGGACACGGAGTCTAGCATGCCACGTGGCCTGAGGGTGTCCCTTCAGGGTGCAAGAGGCCCAGTTTCAATGGATCTTTTTTGCACCGCTCTCCCCCGCTTTGGTGCGGCCAGTGACTATTGCTTGCTAGCAATGAAGGAAGATCCATTGGAGCAGTTGCAGACTGCTCCTCCTGAGGCTCCCCCAAATTCTGCCCCCGAAAGGATTCACCAGCCACAGACTCAACTGCTAGAAAGAAGCACAAGCAGGAGCAGTTTGCCGGAGATGGTGGTGCCCTGTGATGATTTGGTTGAAATTGCTCTACTAGTCAGTGACGTGACAGGCCTCCTGGACATTGAACAAACACATCTTTATTTTGCTCGGAAGTCAGCGGTATCCAACATTGAGTCCGGCATGCCGACTCTCAGAAGATTCATCCGCCCTTCGGATTGGGATCGGCTTGAAAGAATGTTCAGCACAGTCACCAATTTGCCCCCGCCAGATCAACAAGAGCGCTGCTACTTCCGACGTCCCACATATTTTCGCATGCCAGGTGAATCGCGAAGATATTTGTTTGCCAGGCACACTTCAATGAGATTGGCAGATGAGTCGATCATATCAGGACGACCAAGCCATTTCTGGATGCATCTTGGAAACTTTGACTCCAAAGTTCGAAGACTTCGAGAAGGGCAACTCGAAGACATTGAAGAAGAACAATAAACGGAGTTGTTGGCTAATTCCCCGATAGGAAGATCAATGAGCACTGTTTCGCAGTTATTTCGAAGATGAATTGATGCATTTGAAGCGTTTCACTCTGCTGGGCCAAATGTGGCCCTGATGTCAGCACCAAACATGACCAAACCGCGGGGTCACAACAAAAGAAGAGACGCATGTGGTATCCAAGCGGCAAAGCGTACCTTGGCTGGCAGCTGGCCTCCATCAACGCTCCAATTCACCAACTGGCGGTGCAGTTTTCAGCATTGATACTTTCACCATTAACCATTGATGTCAACCATTGCCAACCACCGTCAACAATCACCACAATGGCCAACCAGCACTGATCATTGTTAACCATCACCACTCACCATCGTTAACCATCATCACTAATCATCAACCATAATAGTATTTATCATTTGCCATCACCATACAAATTTGAACTTATTTGCCATCATCGACCATCAATAGCCATTGCTGACGGCACCATTTGCCACCATAATATAGCATCACGAAAAATCTTTGATTTGCCATACTATTGCCATCGTTAACCCATGCGATTTGCCATCATGAGCCATTATTCATCAACAATTCACCATCATCAAGCCAGACATTCACCATCACCAAGCATAGACCCACTCATCCATCGATTCGCAATAGACCCTGCCTGCCCATGCCTGCCCCACTTCTGCGAGGTAAAGTCAGCACTCACCTTGCTCACAGAGCTGGCACAAGGCCAAAAGTGAGCGCAGCCAACAAACCGTTGATTTATGCGGGAAAACGTTTGGACAACACATGGCTTTGGGTCAATATTAACCAACCAATAATATGGGATTTCAACCAACCCACTGCCAAATGTATGAATACGTTGTCAAGTTGCAACTGTGTTTCAAGAGAATCATGGGTAGATTGGTGATTGACATGGTTGATGATAGTGACGACTATGGCTTACGATGCTTCAGGACATGCTTGATGATGGAGAATGGTTCAATGTATCCTCTCAACAGGCTGAATCGGAACCCGCCTCTGCTGCTGCAGAAAATTGAACGGCCAATCAGAAAGAACTTGCGAGCCCAAGGGTCTTACTGTGATGAATCAACCAAAACAAATTGACAAAGTACCCTATCTGTGGCCGTTGCGCTGAAGCATATTTTTATCAGCATGGGTAACACTGACGAGTTAAGGTCAAACAGTTTAATCATGGTGGTTCATCATTCTTCAACTGGAACTTTATCATCCCTGTATATTTCAGGAGGAAGAAAGTTCTGGAACAAACCAATTTAAATTCTAAAGAGTAGCTGAGAGAGTCGTGTTCATCTATTTCCCCGATAAGGATAGCTGCGAAGGAGTGTTCACCCCGAAGTAAATTGTAAAATACTATAGATTTGTTTAGGGTTGTAATTTCTCCGCCCCTAGTTCATGGGTGAGGCATGGGGCGAGATCTTCAACTTGTAGGATTCCATGGGGAAAGGGTCTGCATTCAGTGGCCCTGTTTTGTTCCAGTTTTTTTCCCACCCATTTGAACATAGCATCCATGGAAGTACAAGTAACATCCAGTCACTCAAAATCTCACCAGGTCCTATCCAAATATGAACGTTTGTTCTCCATGAAATTTGTGTTGATATGGGCAGCATATGGCAGCTATGAACTTCTGCTTTTCCCTTGGCGTCTCCCAGAGCCTGCAGCGCTTCCAGGTCCAAACCTCCGAAATCAGGACCCAGGGGGACGCCCCAGACGTAGCCTGCCGCGTAGAATGCTACGATTGCTGCTGATCGACCACCAAGGGAGTGGAAAAGCAACACGTTGGCCTCAAGTCTTTGGCACTTTCGGAGTTCTTTATGAATTTTGTTCTGACATGTTTCTGTTATTTTGAGGCTCCAAAATGGTGTCCAGCAGCAGGTCAACTTTTGGGGTTCAATTGAGTACTGTTTGCAATTTTTTTTATATTTCTAACTCGCTGAGCTGGGAATGGTCATGAAGGTTTAGTTCCAATGATTTTTTCTGCTTACGCTTGGATTCAACCATATATTTTTCCTCAGTTGAACTGTTGAGTTTGGCGTGAAAGACTTCTTGAATGAGATTGATTGCCTAAACTATTTAGAGGCAAATATTGTATCGTCATTGATGGTGGTGGTTTGTGGTTAAGTACGGCACTGGCAGATTGACAAAGAGCGCCTGGGGAACTGCCTGTGGGAAGCCTGACAGGGTGAACCCCTCTGGCCCTGAGGAGTTTCTGAGCAACATGGGGCTGATCGAGTTGGTGTTGGGGGCGCCCAGCTGCCCAGAGGATGCCCATAGAAATGGCAGAATGACTACATTTCTCTTGGAAAAAAGGTGACAATGCCTACTGCAACATGCCCGGACAGAATCAATGCGCACTGTTGGAGTTCCGACCTCTCTTGGAGACATTGTGATAGAGAGGTTGCGGCGACATGGTGATGGAGAGGTTGCGTGGTCAAACAAGACGGCAATTCTGCTGGAAGCTGCGCAGTTATCCACATGTCGTTCTTGTTGCTGCGATCTGCTGGCATCGACAAACGGACCCATCCATTGATTTATTTGTTTCCTTGTGTCTATTGAGCATCCTGCCCAAACACCGGCTTCGCTTTGACTCCAAAGAAAGTTCTTGCCTGCTCTTTAGAGATCTTTTGAGTTTAAAAAATCTCTGATGTTCTTAATTAGGGGCTCCCCTCGTTGATGTACCAATCTCTGCCTGTGGCGCCCAGGTTCAAGCTGCTACGGGTCAATTTCGAGCAGCTCCAAACTTCTGCAGGGGGGCCAAGGTCCAGGTGCCTCGAACGATGGTGTTGATGGACGCAACTGTGTTGGTTGGGGACTCACAGGAAGCCAATGTTTTTGGCTCAAGTTTCGGCTTCAGTGCTCGGATTTTGCATCGCTTTTCAAGGACTGTTTCGGGCGGTGCACCATGTCAGTGAATACCCGCGCCCTGGAAGTGAAGGATGAATTTCTCATGTACTGGCACTTTTTGGACACCATCAAGCAAAGTTGCGCCCTTCAGGGGGCAACCCCAGTGGGACTAGAATACACCCAAAAATGGCAGAGTTTGTCTGAGGTTTTGCGGCGATTATATGTGAGCAAAAACTTGGAAAACTTGAATCAGACGGAGAGGACAATTTGCAACCTACTCCGAGGCCAGTTTGATGCTCCGGCAACTTGCCGCTACACTGGATTTTTGAAGAACATGCCAGAGCTTGAGAAGGAGGTATTGAATGACCATGACAAGGAACGGTTGCTTCAGAAGTTTCCGGATTATGTGGAGTATCGCAAGATCGTCAATGTCAAGAACAGAGCAGACCGAGAGTTCAAGCAATGGTGCGAAGGATCGCCAGAGCTGCAGTCCCTGAAGCGGCAAAGCGACAGAAGCCACGAATTGCGACTCTCGCGCGCCACTCCCCGGGAGTCTGACTGGGATGAGGTGTTCAGAATTGACAGAGAAATTGAAAACCTGTATGTTGCACACCCTGAATGCCAACGAGAACTTTTGAACAAGGCAAGGAACAAGATGTATATGTTTTTTCAACCTTTTGCGCTCGACGAAGGGTTCCGCTTCGCTGAGAATACCAGACCTAAGGCGGTGATCTTGTGTGAAGCAATGGACGATGCTTTTGGGAATGAGAAGGTCCGTGCATTTTTCAACCGTAGTTTCCAAAAACTTGAGTTTTACCTTGGATCCTTATTGTCTTCCCAAGCTAAGGGAAGCAATGGCAAGTCTCAAACTGAAAGTGATTGCGTCTATTGGAGGTCCAGCCTCATGAAGACAGCCATCTACCATGGTCGGGAACACACAGCGCCGGAACTCGTCCTCGAACTGCTGAAGGCTGCAGAAGAAGCCCGGGACGCCCCTGCCGAGTTGCTGAGTGATTTCGGCTGCGAGCTGAAGGACGTGCTGCAAGGCTTCGAGGCGGCGGCCAGGGCGCTGCTTCAGAGTGAGAGCAAATGGTTGTCTGAGAAGGAAAGGACTGTGCAGGAAACTCTGCAGAAGTTCGTGGGCCTGTTGCAGCCAGCAGATGTCCCTGAAGTGGGCGATGACCCGCCTGCACAAGTGGAGGCTGCTACATCCGGCCCATCCCCTCTATTTGCAGCAGTTCTTGGTTGTCTCATAGGCATCCTGGCCACGTCAAGGGTTGGTACAACAATCCTCTTTGCAGCTGGATGTCTTTTGGGCAGTGTCATTGCATACAGATACATGCAGGAGAAAGTGCCAGAGAAACTCATGAGGCTGAATGCTGCACTCAACGACTTCCTGGAGGAGAAGGGTTTGGTCATGGCGCGAGCTGCAGGCCAAGGTCTGAGAGAAGGCTTTGACCCGGCTCGAGTGGCTTCTGAAGTGACAAACAGCAGCTTTGATGCTTGGGACAACCGCCTCCCAAAGACTATCGCTACCGTAGATCCCCTCCTACAGAGAGCGGTTACAAACTCTGGAGATGCAGCGTTTGATCTTTTTGACCGGCGCTTGCCGCAAACAGCCAGGCTCGCCGTGCAGGCAGTTGGAAATACCGCCGGCCCGTATGTTGAGAGTTTCTACACAGAGACTGAGGGGTTTGTAGGCAGAGCTTCAAACGCACTCGGCGAAAATCTGGTTGGAGGTTTGACCAACAAGAAGTCAAAGAAAGGCCTCCTGGATGTTGCAGGGGAGGTTCTGCAGAGCATTGAGGACACAACTCCAATGAAGTGCCTGAAGTGGTTCTGCTGAAAGCGAACCCTAATTGAGTCCTTGAGTGCAGCTTGGAGCACGGGACTTCACAAGTGCATGTTTTTGCCATTTTTTGCCTGCAAGAAGGATGAACAATTAAAAAGAAACAAAAGAACACTACAGCAACACTTCTCGCCCAAGGCGTTTAGTGGACAGCAGACACACTATAGAGCACAGCCAACAAACAGTGGCTTTCATTTGGACAGTCCGCCCGAGGTTGTGCATTTAGCAGAGCAAGCCGGAAAAAAAAGCAAAAGAACATGATTGAGTGTGTGTGGTTTATGGGTTAGTGAATTTCCTGAGTGCATAACTGTAAGCCCGTGATGTGTTGTTGGCTCCTTTGGAGATCGTTTGGCGTGTTTCTTGATGCTTGCACACTGGCTTTTGTGTGTTGATGTTTACTTGTGCCATCTTGTACTTTTGCCGTGCATGCAATTTTGACGAACATCTCAATGTAAAAATAGCAGACGTACGTTCCTGCATGTGTATGAGACACCCAGCCCAACCCAACCCAACCATTCCCTCACCAAAAGGTAGCATGACACGTGTCGCACTTTTAGGAAAGCACCAGTCTCTTGCGGGCAAGAGGTATTTGGGCGTCCTGGTTTTGTTTGTGCGGTGTGTTTCGGAATGTGTTCGTATTGCTTTTGTATATACATGCGCCATGTGTGCGTTTTCAATATGATATTTTTTCATTTACGGACACATATACGTATATATTTTGCAGATAGAATCAACAGCACAATTGAGCACTTTTATCCACAATCGCATTTTATACCCAACTGCTGGGAAAACTAGGGAGACGTGTGGTCGTGCTCTATGTTTATCGGGTCTCCTCAGTCCCGCTCAGACTTGGTGAATTGTCAATGCTGTGGTGCCAGTGCACGCTTCAGCTTTGATGCTCAACCTGACAGGGGCTTGGAATGGGAAGGAAATGGAAGGAACTTAGGAAGACCAGATCAGTCAGCTCCTGCCGTTGTTCACCTGAACGATTTATAACAATTGTTGATTGAAGTTTTGTCACTGCAATTGCCAAGACCACCAGTTGCTGCATGATATCAACCAACAGTGGCGTCACCCTGATGTTCATTCATTCTTCCATTCCAACCATTATCAACCATTACATGTGCTACCGATTTGGTAGAATCATAGAAAATCAATGTTAATCTTCATTCCAGCTGATGCCATATTAGATTTTTGAGCCATTGAAACGCCAGCATGTCGTCTTTGACGATGCAGCTACAGAATGCTTACAACCATGGCCACCATTGAGCTTCGCTTCAGACTCCCATGACACAGTGGCCCGCGCGCCATGTATCGATACTATCTCGATGGCTCGTCCTGGGAAGGCTACTTGGGCCGATGCCGTGGATATGCAGCGAAGGAAGTTACAGATTTCGATCTAATGCGCACCTTTGGAGTCTGACCTAAGCAGGCATTTGGAAGCAACAGCATGTAGAATATGGCTGGAGAATGCTGGGATATCCATGCTTATGTACTGAATTTGTTATCCACTATCATCGAACTACTTGGATGTGCAATTGGCCCTGTGATTGGGAGAGAACCATCACAAGTAACCCTTGTAGGTGGTTGTAACATGTTATACAGTAACAGTTCTAACCTCCACAGCTTAGATCGTTCCTAACATTTCGTAACGGATTGGATGAACATCGAGCTGCAGATCCACGGCAGGTGCCCCCCATCTTCAGGCGACCGCGCCGCTTCCCGGGCGGCGATGGCAGACCTCGCGTCGGTGAGCACCCGCAGCAGGTCCAGCTCCAGTTGCAGGCCCTGCAGCGGTGGCAGTTGCACCAGTGGTTCCACCAATATTTAGGGATGATAGGTCCTGGTAGGTTGATTAATAATTAACTACCAGCAATCTGTGTTCGGAGGGGTTGAAAACACCAATCAGTAAGTGAATGGTTGTTTGCTGCGATGGCGGAGATAGAAATAGCCAGGATAGTAGATCGGATTGCTCAGTTCATCATGGACTGTTTCACTCCAGGGGTGCCGGGTACCGTGGCCCATGCCCGCGTGTGAAATCATCAAGCCAGTGATTGTTCCTATGGCCCAGCCACTCCCCAGGAGGTTGGAAGATGAACGGTGGAGACATCGTCCCATCATTTGCGTCAGGGTCTCTTGCCTGAGATTGAGAGGATTGAAGTCCATTTGGCGATTGCATTGCTTTAGGGTGGCCATGCGATGCTGCAGTGGTGTGAAAGAGTCTAGTTCCAACCAAGTGTTACATTGCACATCATCATCATCATCATCATCATCATCATCATCATCATCATCATCATCATTTTCATCATTTTATATCACTTTTGGTTGGTTGATGGAATTGTGCTTAGTTGCAGCCAGCAACCAGCAAGCCTGCTGAGGATGGGCTGCAGCCAAGTTGCTCCCTGGGAGTCTGGGCTTGGTCCACCCTGGGGAGCCACTGAGGACATGATTTTTTGGAATATCATTGTCATTGATTTATGGATTTCGGTTCTATCATTTCTATCCATGTCCCCTATAGTCTGAACCCTGTGGCGATCGCAATAGCCAGACACGTGTAGAAAAGTGTGCCCCGATTCGGTTGCCACCATGAAGTTGGCCACCTTGGGGCCAACCTTCGCAGCGTTCGATGCCTGGAAAACGGCGCCAGAGATATCTTTTGTGTTTGGAGTTTGTTTGCCACCGGGGTGGTCCACGTTGATCCGGAGATCAGAAGTTCCATGCGACGGTTGATTGATCAGGAAGCAATGAGGCTTATCCGTACAAAGTGGGGTGAACCCTTCGGACGATACTCATACGGACATGCGCGGGCGTTTTTTTTTCAATGTAGCAGGTGATGGTCACAGACTCCCACACATCATATACTATGAGCAATGGAACCGAGTTGTTTTTCTCGGCCTGGGGTGCTGGAACGGTACAGGGAAACGCATGCATCATTGACTGATGAGGATTGATTCACATGCTGGTAGATACATATTTGGTCTATTTATTAAACCTTAGTCAATATCATATAGATTTTTTAAAATAGATGAGCCGGATATCTATATTATTAGACCCCAATGGTGCATCATCAGCTATGGATAATACCGAAACTGACGGGTGTGGTCATAAGCCATGATTCAAAAGCTGGTCAATACATATTTGGTTTGCATCGTCAATCCAATTTTAGTAAACTTGATGTCACCCATATGGATATGACCGTTAATGAATATGGACCGACCGATCTACCATTAGTAAGCTAGTTGATCAAGCAGCAATGCTGGTCAACAGTACTTCATAGGCTGTTTGATCATCATCCGACCTCCTCCCTCCCGGGCTTTCCACCAAGGAGACCTTCGCCGGTACCATAGCCAAACGGCCATGACTCGAAGCCCGTGGGTGCCAAGGCAAGCGGTGGGACGGCTAGATGCAGAGGGCCATGATTGATTCCAATGTTCCGATATTGTTGCAGTTCAACCTGATGATTTTTATCATGATGAACAAGCATCAGGCCATTACTATAGGAAGACTGTTTGTTACTAAAAAAAGTGGATGGCCGGCCGAATGATTAACCCATATAGACTGGATTCTGGATAACAAATTATCAGATATGATATAGAGTGGATTCTGCGAAATATAATGATTAACCACCCCCAATTATGGTGCTTTACTTGTGGGTTGTTCCAACCAACAGGTTGCATTTACGAAACGGATGTCGTCCGAGCTGATGATGTAGGACTTCTTTGTCACCAAGGAACATGGACACCATGCTGTCATGGGAGATGCTGGAGTATCCCCAGGCCATGAAATAGCGCTTTCTGCGCGGAAAGCACCAAGAAGTGATGGCTACACAGCAGTGGCTGGACAGAACCACCCATTGGCCAAGAGATCCTGGGGGGGATTGTGCTACTCATCAGCGCCAGACCCATTGCAGCACCTACCTATAATTCACCCAGAGATTCATTCAGCATTAATCGTTCATCACGTTTGGTGAAGTGGAAAGCGTTGGTCATTCAGCATTGAGGCATGCGATGATAGACATGTGTAACATGTGAGGTGCTGAAGAATTGCCTTCATTGCTTTCATTGCAATCAACACGGATGAGTAAAGCGTACATAGAATCCTTCACCCACTGGGATTGCCAAAATGTCGCAAATGAATGAAAATAAGTTCCACTGTGCTAAAGCAAAATGTGGTCCAGATTGGTCCAGCAAAAGAATTTGCTGCCAGGAGCTGTCGTACCACCTTGGGTTGTCCATACGTGTTGTCCCAAATGTGTTTGGGGGCCTGTCTGGGCCTAAAAGAGAAAACTACCTTTTGATGCTTGGTTGTTGGTTTCGTTGGTCATTGTTGGTTGTGCCGGCTTGTTATCATCGATGATTTTTGCAGTTCCACAAGTTTTGTCACTTCTTTCTAATCTTTGATTCTGAGCAAGCAGGCATTCAAACCAACGGTTTTCCCCAGCACCAACCTTCCATAAGCGTTGTTGAGTCAACTGACCCATTTTGACTCTTGTGGACCACCGCCAACTGTTGTCGATCATGATCATTCACTATCAACATTTGTCAACCGTTATTGGCTCTGACTAAACATGATCAACCTTTACACCTAGCACTGCCTACAAGCTGCCCTCAGAGGCCTTGGCATTCAGTGCACCAACCAGCCGCTGGGCAATCCACCTTTGAACACGACCGGCCTGGTACTGCCAGGTCGGGATTGCAGGAGCTCAGCCGTGGGAAGTCACACCAACTTGGAATCCCCATGGAAAAGACATGGGCCGTGGGTCATTGATCATGGTCCGAGTCCCATGGTCCAATCAACCTACCAATATTGGTAATTAGTTCACAATCATCATTTATCAACCACTGTGAAGCATTACACCTGAATTAGAGCAGGCTTATCATGACTTCTCTATTCCCAAATCCCTTTGCTGTTTTGACTTCGGAGCTGGACTGTGGAAGACAAGGCCATGCTTAGCTCTAAGCCGTCGAAACACACCTCACTATGACCACCCTCATCGATGGCGGGTTTGTTCAAGCAGTGCCTCCAAAAGGGATCAGTAGTTATAGGCTATCGGATTCAAGAACTCTTTCTGCCCAATTCTATCCGGTGATAGCTTGGAATGATCACTTTCCCCACAAAGCCAGGGTTCTCAGGGATGAGTTTGATGATGCATGAGCCAGGCACTTCCTAGTAACTGGTGACTTCACCGGCACATGGCGAGAGCCTTGACAGCACTACCTTCCACCGGTGGGTTGAGAAATGGTGGTTGTCATTGGTTTTTTACAACATCAGCATTGGCATAGTTGGCTATTGGGGACAATCAGAGAGCGGAAGAACCTAGATAAACTAAGAAATCTAAGAAACTTTGCGAATTTTTGTGTGGAAGCTTCAAATGGAAAGGAGGTGCTGACACGATTGAATCTGTGGCCATGTTCAGATCCTGCCATCGCCTCAAGGATGGCTTTCCTGGAGTTACCATGGACGGCTTCTACCGAAGCTTGGCGGTTAGGCCATTCACGGTAGGCTGCGCGTTTCAAAGAATGCCTGCCCAAAAACCCAACAGGTATGCAGGAAATGGCTAGGAAATGAATGGACATGGGTGAATGGGTGCGAATGGTTGGTGAGAGGAATAGCTTTCAATGTCTCGTAGGGAGATGATTTTGGTGCGCATGATGAGAATCCACGCAGGCGGCTAAAGGCTTTGAGTCAGAAGCGAAGGCAAAACAAGCTCCTTAGGAAAGCCAAATAGGCAAAGTGGGGACATTCAGTGACTAAGAGAAGCTGTTTCCCCAAATATGGGCACGCCCACCCTGACCTAAGCAATGAAATTGTGTACTGGCCTTGGTCTTTGCAGGTTGTTTTTTGTGGTGCGTCATTATTGAGATTCATTGAACACTCTTAATATAATCACCTAAATTACTCCTTGCTAAGAACTTACTGACCTCATTCACCAATTGGTTGGTTGCTGGTTGTTTCCATGATCCCCCAGCGCTCAAGCGCATCGATTCGTTGAGGAAACAGTGGCTTCACGCGTCGCAACTTCTTCGACACCGCGAGGCAGAGCCACATCCCCGACCTGCGGCGTTTGGGGGCGACTTCGCCCAACCGCGTGACGCGCATCAACTGAGCCACGGTGAAGCCATTTGGGTCGCCAGAGGGTTCATGGCCATGGTCGTTGAACACCATGTGGTCAGTGAGGGGCACATGGCCATGTCAGTTTTGTACCAATTCCAACCCATCAACCCCCAGCAGTCTGCCGCGGTGGCTTTGCCAAGATGCTCACCCAAACTCTTGCACACGGGTCTCAGCAAAAAGCTGTTCCTTCAATCGAATTCCTCAGCACTGAGGCTGCATGCGGCCCGTTTTTCCCACACGCTGAGGGTCCGCAACCAGTTTGCCACAACTGCTACTACCAAATGGATTCCATGCCTTGCTACCATAGAATTGCCATAGCGGGTATACCCGGGCTGCCCACATCTCATGACCAAACTAGGTACCAAACTCTTGAAATGTCCATCCAAAAGCCTCGCGATATCTTGGGATGGCAAGGGCCTAGCTCTTCACAGCTATCCCCTTTTCAGCTGCTTGTTTCACTTCCGATATGTTCCTATCATAATTTTGCAGCATGTGTGATAGCTGGTCACATTTTACACGTTCTGGTTCCATCCTGTCTGCGTTTGTGGCACACTTCGCAGCTGGTGATTTGGCACGGTGAAACCGTGACTGCACCTGGCATGTGCAACGGGCAACATGTGCAGCCGGCGGCTGAGTTCAGAGGTTGGTGCTAACAGTGGTTGGCTATAATAGTGAGTAACCCAGGGCAACCCATAAGAAATCCGCCAGCTTGGTCACAAAGAGAGGGAAGAAAACTAGGATCATACCTGATCATATGTGATCAACTCCATGTTGTTGCGAATCTTTGTGGGCAAAAGCCAAGGACGGAAGATGATCAACCATACTCATGTTTATGTTTATTAATGGTGATGATCACTTTGGGTGGATTATTTTGCTTTCCATTGGGTTTGGTAGATTTTGGGGGGTCAAGCGGCAAAATCATTGAGCAAATCAGTGGGATAGCAGGGTAATGAATTAAGACTGCAAGCTGGTTCCTATTTCAAGATGAATGGTACAGTAAAACGATCGACGGCAATTGTTGGTAGACGCCACGCTTGTGAATTATATGAGCGGCAGTTGTTGTTCGCAAAAGAAATTGCACGTGAGAGGGTTGCGCCTTGTTGTGTTTTTGATCAATCCGCCCCACCTGCCAGGTACCTCCGGGCAAGGTAGTTCAATCTTATATCAGTATCATTTTATATGAGTAGAATTTGCCGCTCTGAAGCTTTGCCGCTTACAGTACTAGTGAGGTTCAACTAACAGTATTTGGGGCATCTCATCATGACGGCTATGCATATATAGGTGCGATAAAACCATGTACTGTACTTGCTAATGATTGTATTTCTTGCTTAAGGACGGATTAGTTTCAATTGGTTGGTACAAAGCACAAGGGAATGTTGAAAATCAACACCAACAAAGAGACAACCATAGCATCAGCCACCACAACAACAAATACGTACGGTCGGATTAGGCTCACAGATTCTGAGAGAGAGTTGCCGTTATTCAAAAGAGAGGTTTGTGGGATTGGATATCAAGTCACCATTTTGATAGGATGATAGGGGTGTTCATTGCAAAAGTGCCGGTTACCAGTAGCGGCAGTGTTTGTCAAGATTATGACCATG
This sequence comes from Symbiodinium kawagutii, assembly GCA_009767595.1. Lineage (NCBI taxonomy): Eukaryota > Dinophyceae > Suessiales > Symbiodiniaceae > Symbiodinium > Symbiodinium kawagutii. The sequence continues at coordinate 371,228 of VSDK01026260.1, read as the reverse complement.
CTGTTTTTACTGCTGTCAAGGCTGCTGTGAACGCAGACTTGGACAAACAAGTATCAGCTAATCGTGAGCCAAGGATACATAGTGGGATCGGCATTGTTGAAGGTTGTTATTTGCCACACTGGTGCAGCTGAGTCAGCAATACGCCCCGTTCCTTTGGGGCTTATGGTTGGTGGTGCATTGGATCCATCAGAGGTGCGTGTTCCTTTGGCATTGATTGCCTAGAAAGATTTTCAATGGGGCATGTTTACGAATACCATTTAGCAATACCCAGATGCTCCATGCATGGTTTATGTTCCTGCATATCCTACATTCCTGTCATTTTGTATGTAAATGTAGAAACATGCACCATACCCGGAGCACTTGGGATATCGGATTCAGAATGCTTTGCGCTCCTTTCAGTGGATTCGCATGCCTGGCCTTGACTCGCTTAGGAAGGGGACGTCTACCCAGAAGCGGCACGTGAGTTGAAAGCTGAGCTGTTGAACACCTTGCCCGGGGCGCCCAGAGCGGAGTGCTTTGCTTCCTTGATCGTCCAAGCAAGCAAGATGGCAATTTGTCAACATGGTTCCCTGATGAGGGCAATGTTTTGCCCCTTTCGTTTCTAAATTGTAGCCATGAGCCAAATCTATCCAGAATTGTCGCAGCTGTCGCCTCCATCGGTATACTATTGCATCTATGCGTTTGTCAAATTCACAGGCACAGGTGTTTGTTTGTTGAAAGTTCCCTGCCACACTTCCTCTTGGCTGAGGAAGTCGTTGCTCGAGGCACTCGGAGATGCAGTGCTTGGCACCGGCAACACTGATGACTCTTTGGATAGAATTGAATGACATACCTTCATTGGATACCCATGGATGCCCCATGTGCACAATTAATGTGTGTTCGAATGGAGCCCAAAATGATTGGGCACACGGTCCACGAGTGACAAGATGATGTTTGCCACGGTGTTTCGGGGTGATGTCCAACCAACTTCCGGATTTCTTCCCTCAGTGGTAGTTTTCTACGGTGGCCATTGGGAATTTCCCAAGCTGTGGTTGGACGATCTATATCATGGTATTGGGATCCCGAACCATCATCAAACAGTGCCTATGAGTCCTGTGGCAAGGCTCAAGTTTGTTGCATCCTACCCTACACCCTTGCTTTGGACACATCGAATCCTGCTTCTTGCGCAGGGCCGACGGGATGTGCGCATCCATCAAACCGTGTTGCAACGTTCCGGGCCTCAGGGAGTGGACAGCAAAATCGGCATCACCAGTCATAACTCATGACCAAGCACGAAGCAGCCCGTTTGACATGACATTTGCTTTTGGCCACACCTTTGTTTTGTTCTGTTTTGTTGGTGGTGATGCTGGTGGCACACTTTCATCAGTTTCTGGTTGCTTTTTTTTTTGCCGTTGTTGTTGTATGGTGGATGTTGCATTTTGTATGTATGTATGTGTGTCTGTCTGTCTGTCTGTCTGTCTGTCTGTCTGTCTGTATGTATGTATGTATGTATGTATGTATGTATGCATGTATGCATGTATGCATGTATGCATGTATGCATGTATGCATGTATGCATGTATGCATGTATGCATGTATGCATGTATGCATGTATGCATGTATGCATGTATGCATGTATGCATGTATGCATGTATGCATGTATGCATGTATGCATGTATGCATGTATGCATGTATGCATGTATGCATGTATGCATGTATGCATGTATGCATGTATGCATGTATGCATGTATGCATGCATGGATGCATGGATGCATGGATGCATGGATGCATGGATGCATTGATGCATGGATGCATGGATGTATGTATGTATGTATGTATGTATGTATGTATGTATGTATGTGTGTGTGTATGTCTGTATGTTTGTATGTCTGTTTGTTTGTTTGTTTGTTTGTTTGTGTGTTTGTGTGAATGTATGACTGAATGAATGAATGAATGAATGTATGTATGTATGTATGTATGTATGTATGTATGTATGTATGTATGTGTGTGTGTATGTGTGTATGTCTGTATGTATGTATGCATGCATGCATGAATTTATGTTTGTTTGTTTGTTTGTTTGTTTGTTTGTTTGTTTGTTTGTTTGTTTGTTTGTTTGTTTGTTTGTTTGTTTGTTTGTTTGTTGTTCTTGGCTTGCTTGTTAGCTGTTTCCGCTTGCTGTTGTTGTTTATTCTTGTTTGTGTCCTTGCCATGAAGTATGCTTCCGTGTGTTGACCAGTTCTTTTTTGTGCAGTCCTTTTTGGTGTTGTTGTTGCTTGGATTGGTTGATCCTTGATTTTTTGTTGTTGCTGTGGTTTTTAGTCCTGTGACGGTTGCTGCCGGCCCAATGTTGCACAACATGTGGCGGCGCATTGGGATCTCAAGTGTCACTGCTATGGGGTTCTTATTTGTCGGCAGGAAGTTAGGAAAATCAAAGCACATGCAGCAGTTTTGGCTGGTCACTCATTGCTGAGCTGTGGCAGGATGAGTCTGGTTGCAATTCCGCTGCTACTGGTTGATAATTGGTTGTCATTGTGCCAGCATACGCCTGGTCATTGCATCACAGCATTTGATCATTGATGGGATGGCGCCACTCCCGATTTGCATTGCTGTTGCACGATTGCTATGGAACAATGGTGCAAATGGATTTGCACAAGAAAAGGGTATCATGGTAATGATTTGCGCTTTTGCATTTTTTGCTGATTACATCATGGAATTATGGTCTGAATCATTGGTTGGTTAGCCAATGAAAAATGCAACACATCCGGGGCTCACCTCAGGAGGCGACCCCTTGGTGATCCGAGAGCGCATCGTGTTGGGGCACCCCAAAGGAGCGGCAGAAGTGGCAGTCCACCGCTGGTCAAACTGGTCATGCCACTGGTAGCCTCATGCCGAGCCTAGTAGCATCGCCCATAGATGTCCATAGCATGATGAATCCTTGCTGAGAAGTCTCCAAGCATCTAACTTCTGGACCTAGCGAGGTAGGAAACGCGAACATATATCCTCAAACTTCTCATTGCTTGATGTGCATTCGTTGATCGGCAATGCTGTTGGGCTCAGCCAAGAGACGTGGGCATAAGATCCCAGAAGCCATCCCTTTGCCATGGCACACAACATGACGAAATTGGGGCAGATCAGTGCAGCTTGGTGACAACTTGTGATGGCCACATCACCTATTGCATTACCATAGCTTCCCATAGGTTCAAGGTGCCTCCAAAGCACTGCAAACAAGAAATAATTTCTCACACTCTTCAAAATGAAACAACTTTGATTTGAGGCACCAGAGTCTTAAGAAACAGGAATCTCGAGACTTTTTGGATCTTTTTGGGCGCATAGTTATATATAGTTTGTGTATGTTTGTGTTGGTTCACGAGCCTGAGTGGCACTTATGGGTACGCAAGTGTCCCTACTGAACATCGTCATTTTTTTTGGCAAATGCCACTACATTTTGACTGAAGCTATATGTGTTGGATGATTTGAACATGGGGTCAGCAATCGGAATCCCTCCATTTTGAGGGCTTCGGGGCCTGGAAACTCAGGATGTGGTGAAGCCTACGGTGCTCACTGCCTTGGGACTCTTTTCTCTGGAGATTTGGCCAAAAGTTCAGGGTGGAGTTTGGGTTGAACCATGATGAACCTAGGGTTGGGATTGAACCTGAACCCCAACTGGCCAACTCAGGGCTTTTCCGGGAACGAGTTGGGTCTTGAGAATTTGAAGCAGTTCTCCCACATGTTGCAATAGATTATCAATGATTAGCATTTCCCTTTGGAAAACGACCCTTGGGCAAGGATGGTTCATTTTGTTGACTACCATTTCTCGAAGTCGCAGGGACACGGACAGTTTGAACTCCTTATCAGGCCTTTTGATTTTCTTGAAATAATTGAAGACTTAAAGCAATGACTCGTCGCGCCAACGACCATCACCTTGGCATACTATGGGAAGCCCTAGCAAGCCTTCACACAAAGATTCAGGCATAATTAGTGCACTACTGCAACAAACATCAAACACACATAATCAGATCAGACAGATTTCATCATTTCGTCACGGTGAGGTGAGTTTGATCCGTCGCATGCGCAGAAGATCCCAACCAGGTGCCGTAGTTGTGCAAGGCAGCTGAACCGATATGCACAAGACGATTGGCAAACCCACTAAGGCTTTTGACCCAACATGTGTAGGGCATATGGGCAACGCTGTATGTGGTTTTTCTTTCAGAGAAGAGACTGTAGGGAACTATTTGGATGGATCAAGTTCGGTAAATACTGTGGCCTCCGAATCTCATTCATGTTGATGTCAAAGTGCCAATCCCAGCTGTCCAGGAGAAGATGTGCCTTATGCACCTGGATGGCTTCCCATGTTGGGTCACCTGTGGTTTGTGCGGAAGTACATGAAGGATGTTGGGGTCAGCCTGCTTGGGTACCAACTGGTGCGGCAGTTAAAAGTCACCAGGTAGAGGTCATCCACAGGTCGAATTGCCATGGTAATTGAAAATGTTTCGAAATGTGTTCAACATATTGTATGTACTTCCAGCTGGCCCGCATTCTGTTAGTGCCATCCTGGAATCAGGACAACCAGAAATTGCTCTTGGGACGTTGGGGCATGGATGTTTATGAGAAGCAGAAGCTGGACATTTTTGCCGGAGAAGGGCAGCTTGGAATGCAATGTGTGCCTCCTTTCCTGCCACTTGCGGCTGGAGACGGTTTCACAAAAGGACATAGTGGCAAAAAATAAGCTAAATTTGCAGCTCCAACTGAGCCGTGTCAATAGACATGATGCCTTTGAGCCTTTGAGGGATAGGCATGCAAATGGCATGCAGGCATTAGGGTTGCTAGAACATGAACATCGCCAATCAGATGCTTCTTGAGCCAGCCCTAGTCAGTTTCGCTTGAAAATGGTTGCCACCATGAGATACAGCAGCAACAACCACATACCGTTCCACATAATATACCGTTGTTTCCGGATGTCAGATGGTCCATCAGCAACATTGTTCCGTTCTTACACCGACTTGGTTGAATCCATAACTTCAGCATAAACGTAAAAACTGCAATATATTTGGTTTCGATGAGTGAGTGAGGACGGTAGTACCAACTGTAGGCTGACCCCTGCAGTGCTGCAGGTTTGGTTTTACCTTCCTGGTGGTGAACGATCCGGACCTGGCTGAGGAGGTTTGCAGTGGTGACCCCCACAGGCGACCAAAGCTGTTCACCGGTGCAGGTTGGTTGGTTAGCGATGCCGAGCAGGGGACTATCCACAGATTCTTTGAAAGGCTCAGAAGGCTTGTCACCTTCACCACATGGGAGGTATGGAGACTAGAGGAGTACTGTAGGCTTTGGTAGATTCTGGGAAGTATCAAAGCATCATAGGGGGACAAATTTGCGGATACACCCTGGCCCAATCTGCCAATTAAGGTGATTGTGGGGCATACAATGCCTGCTGGAGGGGATTGTGAGCGGACTAGGGACTAGGGCACCCAGTTTGTTGATTTTGATTCTTATTTATTACATGTTTCTTTCATGATTGTTGATTGATCGCTCTAGGAGGTTCGCTGCACTACGTTTTCTTTGGCTGAAATTTGAGGAGAATTGGCAGTCATATACGCTATGTTGTCCAGTACAAGTCGCGAAGAGGGTGACTTAATTCAGGGAACCAACAATGCATCACACTGAGACGGCGATGGAGAGAGAGAGAGAGAGAGAGAATGATGCACACGACTGGGAGCCAATTCAGTTTACCCAACTTTCCTCACACAGACAGTTTGCATGTTTCGATTGAGGCTAGTGAGCTGCTTGCAACAGCTTATGGTTTGGAGGGCCGCTGTGAGGTTTACCAAAGATATGCGGAACATGCCCGGCGGAGAATTGGCGTTCAAGCTCTTTGGTAACGGTGATTTGGCTCATGTAGGAGGCCACTTCTGTTTGCTGCAAGAGCCCCGCACTACAAATTGCAAAATAGCGGTGATAGGTTTTTGCAAATTCACTGCGTTGCACATCAGCAAACCTATCGCATGAACAAATAAATCCACACGCTTGAGTTCTGCTCAACCCCTTGAACATATCTATCACAAGTTTGGCAAACACGCATTGAACTGAGCAGATATGGAAAGGATTATTTGACTTGATAAGCAATTGACAATCGCTTTATGGTCCTTCCGTCAGCCAGTTTTCACCCAGTCTTGACCGGCTGGCTACCTTGTGGCCCTGGTTGTGGCTAAGGTTTGTTCTTCGCGGCCACGGATGACCCGAAATGGCAGATCGCACACAACATTCTCAAGACGCCGTTCTCCACCAAGGGCATGAAGGCGTCGACCTTGGCTGAGCTGCAGGTTGAGTTGCGCCGGCTTGGGGGGTCCTGATGTGCCCCAAGAATTGAATGGCTTCATGTGTTGAAAATACAAGTTTGGAATTGCTCATGGTTACCAGTCCAAGACCTTAGACATCTAAGACTTAAGATGAACCAAGAAGTTGATTAAGAGCCCCATTGGGAACGCGGGTTCAATGGTATTGGGTCATGGGCGAACGTGGCTGCGGGGAGGAAGCCGTTTTGACGGGAGAGAACCCCCGACGTGCTCATACGTGCTACACAACCCACCCCACCATTGAGCGCATTCAAAATGGCGGCCCTTGGCTATGCCTTGGCTGTGAAACCTAGTCACGTCCGCCATGAATATCCACCACCCACTCTCCTTCAGCATTTGGGCAACAGGTCATGATGCCTTTGATGTGCGATCAAGCGGATGCCTTAGTTCAAACCCTGAAGCGGGAAGTGGGCTATGGCAAAGCCACCTACATCGACGCTTGGCTGAGCCTGGCGCTGCCGTGGTCCTGGGAACGATCCGTTTTCGCATGATGGACATAGGATGAACATCTTGGGCAGCAACAAACGAGCACGTCACTCTGATACTTTCAGTATCTTTCAGTATTTGTTCTACAATGGGTGGTGCCCTGAAGTCAAGGAGGGCTCCCTCCTCATCCAAAGTCTTGGACGTGACATTTTTGGAATCCCCTGCCCATCTACGCACCCAGATCACAGGGGTTTGGCACACTTGTCCCAGGATGCCTGGGTCACCAAGATGGCCTTCGAGTGACCCGGCGGGAGGGCAGAATGTGGAGGTACTTGTACTGATCAGGAACTTCTTCGGAAGTTTGTTTGTACTTTCAGAGAAAAGCATATCAGGCATCATCAGGCTGTGCTCCAGAGTTTGCTTTGACGAGCTGCTGCGTGAAGAGCTTTCCCTTAAGGCGATGGAGGAGAGAGAAGGAGAGACTGTGAGTGAGAAGACTTTGGTAGATGATGTTTGATGGTGGTTGTATCGTTGATTGATTGATTGATTGATTGATTGATTGATTGATTGATTGATTGATTGATTGATGATAGTCGACCAACCATTTGGCAATGGTCAATGTCAATGATGGTTGATTGATGCCAATGATGGTAGATGATGGCTAGTGATAGTTGATGATGGTTAATGATAGTGAGTGGTTCATGGTGGTTAGATGCGGTTAACTGCTGGTTTCTGTTTGTTTCATGTACACTTGGGCAGCCAAGGACTATATCGGTGTGCGGTTTGGGCACTTCGTTGGGCTGCTTCAATGATGACAAGCAGCACCCGTGGATTTCTGCCTTCAATGCGCCTGGTCTATCGTGGGATCCTGGGGGGAAGTGGGCAACACATGCCAGCACCTTTGTCTAAAGTTGGGTTTGGTTGGTTTGGTGAGTTGGTTGGTTGCGTGTCGCACCTCCACCCCCGTTCGCTTGGTTCAATGACGTGCTCATGACAGAAATCCGTTGCAACCACATGCGCTCAATAGTGGTGCACTCTAAGTTATGATGATGAATAGGCAACACATTCCTATCAGCAGCTGTGCCCTGTTGCTTATGGTTCATTGCCCATAGCTCCACCCATGCCCCTGGTATCACCATACCAGGAGGAACCACTAACCATTGGTCATCCCGGGGCGACGCTCGCAGGAAGCGGTGGACTTCCTCAGTCAGCCACTGGGACTGCCATGGCTCTGGGGGGAGCGGTGACTGCTGTGGTTTCCTTCGTAGGAACGGCATCCCTGTTCTCAAATGGCAAGATGCTGCGTCCTGGCCGTGACCCTGGAGTCCTTGCAGCACCAGACCATGTATATATGTTGGATTTTATTGGGGACCTGTGCCTTTTTGCATTGCTGCAGTTGAAAAAACATGTGGGTGTAATTACATGTGGACGTGGAAAGGAGTTTGCATGTCTACCAGTGGTGGAGGATCCAAAGGATCCGATTTTGAACCCGCTGCCCATTTAGACTCAGGTGACACGTTCAGGGATTTGGTTGATTGATGTTGATTGCCCTTAACCCGCACCATCCATCAAGGAACCAGCATCAACCATGAAACAGATCTTTGATGAACCATGATCAACCAGCATTAAATCATCATTGGTCAGCATTCATCATGGACCTAAGTTGCTCATCCCTCATTCCCGGAAGAGGTTTCTTGCATTCATTATAGGTCAGGTAACCATCCCTACTCCAGAGGTTCCCTGGAAGGAACTGGAAGGGCAGGGAATGGTGAATGGAAATCCTGGACCATCGCTGCAGGCGATCGCTGCAATTCTGCCCCAAGGCTTTGAGGCCACTGCTGTTCCCAGGCGCCAGCTGAAGCAGTGCCAGCTGTGGCTAGGCTGGTGGTTGGTGAATGTTGGTGATGGTTCATGATGATGATGATGATGATGATGATGATGGTGATGATGATGATGATGATGATGATGATGATGATAATAATGATGCTGATGATGATGGTGATGATGATGATGATGATGATGATGATGATGATGCTGATGCTGATGATGATGATGGTGATGATGGTGATGGTGATGATGCTGATGATGCTGATGATGCTGATGATGATGATGGTGATGATGGTGATGATGATGACTGACCCATGATGGTTAACCGTATCGATGTTGAAGCTTGTCAGTCGTTTGCTTGGGGTAAAGTTTGATCCCGCTTGGGGAAGCCTGAGCATTCTAAGTAGGAACCGTCTTCAGGCACCCTGCAGGAGGCAGACTGTCAGAAAATCAATAACAGGTTCCTTACAGTACCGCAGTCGTGTAGCCGTTTCTTGGGACTTCACCCCTTGTTTCGGCAGGTTGTCAAGTTTTAGTTTCATTTTTCCTGTTTCTTCTTTGCTCTTCAGCCAGTGAAGCACATTACAACCACACCTGGTGCTTGCACTTCATAGAAGTTGCTGGATGATGTTGCTGTATAATTTATATATATGTGGAATTTGCAGGTGGGCACGATGTACATTTGAATTTGTCCTGGCACTTCTCTACATGCCTTTGTCCTGAGGTATGTAACATGGCCGTGTACAGGTGACTTATGTGTGTGTGTGTACGTGTTGTAGGTTGCTATTTGTCAATTCTCGTCTACGCATCAAAGGAAACGGGAGTTTGTCAATTGTTATGTTCCTTTTTGTCTCTGACAATAGTGGTTCTTGCTTTGGCAAATTTCAGAATCACTATCAGTTGCTCCAACAATCATCATGAAAAAACGTCGGAAGATTATAGAGGTCTCAAAGGTTTGCAGCCCGCATATCCTGCCTCAGGCTGGCCACGGTTCAATGCTGCAACTTGATGGATCAATACTTGGCAAGAAAGAATTGGTTTGGCGATGGCTTGTGGTTAAACCAAGAAATCATCAACAACAGCCGGAAGGCTGTTGGTAGAGGTTGGGCATGCACATCCCAATAGTTTTGCAACTTTCTTTGCAGATGAGTACACTCAGTGCCATGTATTTGACTAATGCGCAAGATGAGTTTGTTCATGTTCGAAATTTGGACTGCCAAGGGAAGTCGGAAAGAGGACCTATCCAGCATAGAATAAAATATGCGCACGCAGGCACCGACTCACATTTTAGCACATGTCAGTAGACATTTCCGCTCAGTTTCTCTCTTTTTAGTATGCTTTTGGAGGTACAAGTGCGCAGTGCGCTGTGTCATAGGTGTGCCTGACTGTATGAACATGTTCGCTGCAGTTTACTGTTGGTTTTGATAGTTTGTTGTTCATTCCTTTGCCGCTCCAGTTGTCCATACTTGATGTTTCACTCTGCATACTGAGGCCAGCGATTACATGCGTTCGTTCTGTGCGACGACCGGGGGCAGTGGACCTGTGCAAATGGACGGATGTTGCAGGATTTGCGGTGCAAATAGAAACCAAGCATTCTGAACCACTCACTACGCAGCATCAATGAGTAGCGCCATTATTGACCATGATCAGCCATGCTCAATCATTGTATACTTTACCTCAGTTGTGAACATGCGCCCTTTGTGGGTACAATGTTTGACCGATACTCATGGGAACTGCTACCTGATGGATTTCCTCTTCGATTCTCATCAGACCGCACGACGGTAGGCTTACTTTACATTTGGATATGCTCTTGGCATGTGTTTGCCAACATAGGCATGCAATGACATCATGCATGTGATTCCAGAGTATGTCAGATTCGGAACTGATTTCTGATCCACCTGTGTGACACATAGCTGAAATCTCCCGTGGATTTGCGGCTCGTGCAAAGCTCGGCCGAAAAGTGGCCGAAGCTCCATTGGGTTTCACCGCTGCACCACTTGGCGCTGGGGTGAGGATGGCCAGGAGAGCAGCGGTGTTGCAATGCATCAATGCATGCTGCTGGCACCTATCACCATAGGTGACTATTATCATCGTTATTACTGACATGTTATATGACTACTGGTGTGTCATGGTTGCTGGTATCATCAGTATCGTTGAGACACCACTCTTGTTCTCCATGAAAGCCATTGAAACCTTGGCTTCAGTTGACCCCACCGTACATACCCTCACAATACTTGATTCGTTCAACACCACCATGCCACGATATTCCAACGATGATTTGCGGCCCCAAGGGCCGGCTGTTGTGACCGAGGCAACCCCGCCGTGGTGCAACTGTAAGAGGATCTTTGTTTACCCGCCATGGGCTGTGCGATTTCTCAATCGAATTGCTTGCCCCAACATGATTCTAATGGGTAGTGGTGGTCAATTTGATCAAAACAATGGGGAGTTTCGTCCCCTTGCGTCCCATCACCGTCATCTATCAGCTATCATCATGTATATCCTCATGTCGACATCTCTCAACCATGTGATTCCACTGATGTTTCCCTGACCAAGACACACCCCTGGCACCGTTTCAGGACATCCTTTGAGGCACTTCCATGAGTTTTCTCCTGGCCCACGCCCGCGTGGACGAGCCCGGGGGGGGCCCCCCAGCCATGGCTGACGATGGCTTGGGCCCCACCGATGCAGATGCATTGGACGGTGCCAAGCACGTGGCCTACGAGTGCTCCAAAAGTGTCACTGGGAGCAGCTGTTGGTGGAACTGTTCTTGGGCACAGCTGAGAGGAGAAAGTGTGGCTGCAATCCATCACTCGTTAGCTCTACAGGAGTCGGTTGGCATTCGATGTTAGGCAAGACAGGCAAGTATGAGTCATGGCCAAGCTCACCTAGATCCTAGCCTTGGGGAAATGTCAGTCAAAGCACACTGTCCATAGCCAGCTGTGATCATTGACATTGACATGGCACAGTTGCGTGTTGGATGCAGCGTAACGTGTCCCCGCCTTAGGTGGCCAGTGCGGTGGGTCATCCGTTGAAGGGCCCTGAATTGGTGCTTCGGATTTGGGAATCCACTGCTGGCAGCATCCTGAAGGATGTGGATTCTGGACGAGACCCGGCAGCAGGATGCAGCAGGTACATCCGTGTACATCCTGCAAAGGACTTCCTTTGGTGCTGAATCAAAGATGTGGCTATTCTTCCAAGTGAGAATGCATAAGTACACAATTTGGATGATTAATAAAGCGAAAGTTGCAATCATATTTTCATCGTCATGCTCTTGAAGTATGTCGCATGGGCAAGATGATGGCGGCAGACCTTGTCTCCGCCGCTCAGGGAACATTTTTGTGCCCGGACTTGGAACCTTCGGGAGCTCAGAGGCCTTCGGCACGATCTTCGCGCCACTGGAGGAGTTCGTGCAAACCCATGGTGCTTTGGGATGAACTGCGCAGGGTTGCAGGAATGGCAAGTGGATGCAAGTGGTCAATGTATATGGATTTGATATGAAACCGGTTCCTATGCCATTACAATCCTTGAAGAATTGCGAGCTCTTGGTTTTGATGAGTTATTCTGGGCTGTGTGAACCTGTGTATGACCAGAGGTGATAAAGCCAGAACCGCCTAAGCCCGAAGCTCTTAAAATGAGATGGGAGATTCGTTTTTCTTCATCGCTTGAGGCTCAGTGATAGTTTTTTTTCTCATTCTACAGGCATTGTGACATTGGAGTGAGCAATCCATGGGGGCGTGGCCTCATTCATGCTGTAGGCGGTCATTGACTGAAGATTGTTGGTTGCTTCATGGTTCAAAATGATTCCCAAAACTCTTGTCGTTATTGGGGACAATGCAGCCTGACATCCCCCGACCAGTTGTCCCTAAATTGCTGACATCCCATTTTTGAGCACATGGCAGTTAGGAAATGTTGGGACAATCTCCCAAAGAACGACCACCTGGTGAGTAGAGCTGAGCATTGTTTCGGCTGTCGATAGCTCTCAGCAGGCATCTACACAGTGTTCAGATGTGTTAAGTATAGACTAGTTAGACTAGTATAGTATAGACTATAACTAACTATAACCAATATCAACCGCCAACAAGTGTTGATAACAAGTATCTCAATACCCTCATTCACATGTTACATTCACTACAACACTTTTTAGTGAGTGATACACGCCCCTACTCGTTACTGATCAGTCAGCAACATCGTGAGGTTTGGACACGTCCTTCTTCACAACGTTGATCCCTGAGACTCCCTCGAGACCAGTCACTGCGTCCCCACGGCGTGGCCGAGCGGCCGCTAGCTGCAAGTTGGCCAGGGATGATTTGTGTGGTGATTAGCCATCATGAGCCATCATTGGTCCATTGAGCATCATTAAGCTGATCGCTTAGCCATGATGAACCCATCATCAGCAACCAGAATTGAGCACCATGAAGCTGGAATCGCGTCCCCTCTGAGGGTCTCGGGCTGATGGCGCTGGAGAGAGAGAGAGAGAGAGAGACAAGCTGGAAAATTCAGTGCTCATAACCAACCACTACAGTCACTTCAATTCCAGCCGTCATCATTCAAACCATCACTGGCAATCATTGCAGGAAGCTCAACCACCATCGTCTACGTTCTTCTATAAATTTGTAGCAATCATTTCACTTTATTCACAGTATCCAGCGTGAGATGACTTGCCACAGCCTCCCCATGGCTTTTGCAGCCTTCCAAAAACGAGCCCGAGCTATTCTAACCCCTATAAAGAAAGAGTATAATCCTTGGACCTATGAATGATCATTAAAACCAGGGGCAGGGATTAAGAGAAGCGATGAATTACTTTTCATTAGAAGCGGGAGATCAATGCAGTAACGTGTGGATGTCTAGGGGTCGATTCTCCACCATCTCTGCTCTGAATTGCACATGTTCTTTCTTTCATTCGCGCAAGTGATTCACCAAAATATAAATATGATCCAACATACATAAAACATCAAATTTTGATCAAATGATCACTGAATGATCACCCTGAAACGACCCGTGGGTTCCGGCCACGTTTCGGCCAACGGGCCCAGGAAGAGCTGGGCCTGGCCGCGCAGCTGGAGCTGCTGCCGCGCGTGAAGCACTCGGTGGCCGCGGTGGCGCGGCTGTTGGAAGTCAGCAGCGACGTGGTGCTGCAAGCCCTGCAGGCGATCCCAGGGCTGATCTCAGGGCTGCTGTGGGGAATCATTTACAGCATCATAAGCAGTAAATGGGCTGATCCCATGGGCTGATCAATAGGCTGATCAAGCAAAATGGGCTACTTATCTACAGGGTTGACATTGACTAGATGAGTAGCTATTTTGCTCATGAGCATAGTGTGCTGTGAGAGGTCTCCACCGCCCCATGCACGATATCCGCAAAGACCTGCTTGGATGGGTAGTCAGTGGGCAAATTGAGTCAGCCTTTTGCAAACACTTTTGGGTAGCACCGTTGGTCAATCATCTAGTCGCAACTGGATCAGTAACCATGCATTTCCGATGGATTCCTTTTATATCATCACCAGCTACAACCACCGGTGATCACTTGATGAATTTGCATCCTTTGCAACCTGCTCTTTGTGAGGCCATGGTTCATCGCATGGGGCAGCAGATGGCAACGACGGTCACTTGACACCACATTTCTTGTGGCTCCGCTGTGGTTCACTTCCTGCTTCGAATGCAGTGGGTGGTTTCTGCATGTGTTCCCATAGCGTGAGGAGCATGGGCAACCACTTGAAACCTACCCGGTAAGGAAACAGCAACAATCCTGCAGCAGAAGAAAAGAGTCCTGAACAGCCAATCAAAACATAGCACTCAGACATCCTCAGACCACGCGTGTCGTGTCTTCTCCCTGGAAGATTGCAATTTCCCAGGCCATGGTGGCCGTCAGTTTCGCCCCGCTGGGCACCTTCATCAGCGAAGATCGGTGCTTGCGCTTCCATAGCCAGCTGCCAGTGCTGACAGCAGACGTCTCCAACTTTGGACCCACCATTCCCTTGAGGACCAGCTGAGTGCTCAGACCCCGGCAACGCGTTCCAAGTTGCATAGAACTTCAATTTGGAGAGATCGTGTGCACATTTCAATGCATTTAAGATCATATAACCAGATCACATGCACAGATGGGCATGAGGGGCACTTGACCTGATGGCAACGCAGAGGGATGGGGGAGAGAGAGATACACATGAATGATCTGGAATTGTCATACATGCAAAGACCAAAACATGCAGCAAAGATCCATTGAACCCATACATGCTCAACTCTGTACCAACCAAATAGCACAATCCATGAAAATTCCAAGTTTCACTTTTTTGTTGTACTCTGTGGTTTTGCTTGTGTTATGGTTGTAGGTTGCATGATCGCTTCAACTGTCACGCGAAACCTGCGTAACTGCATGGCTTGATGACGAATGGTGACAAATGATGAACCGCTTTGACAGACATTTGTGATTAGCATGACAGGTATGTTTGCAAGTCAGATCCATGTTTTCCCTTGGATCCATTTTGATGGATGTTTGGCAAAAAGCCGGGATCAACTCCGTGTTGTGAATGCCATCCCTAGAGAACGAAACAAATGTGCTATCGCCATTTTAAGCATCTCTATTTGACCTGCGCCGGAAATGGTGTAAACATGTGCGCAGGAAATCCCTCCAATTCCCTCCGCGTTCACATGTTTTAATATGTTTCAACACCGTCATGCTTCCACCTGAAGTTGGACAATTTTGTTCTCCCAGCTTTTCAAAGGGCTCCAATGGCTCCACTTCGTGCCGAACTCTCCAGGAAACTTCTGTCCACAATCGAGCGGAGGAAGTCCAAACTGGCGATTCGAGGCATCGAAAATCAATCCACAGGATGGTGACAATCAGCTGATATGAGTTGATAATTGACAACGAGATGACTTGTTTGATGTACCTGGCTCATCATGGCCTCCCAATGGAGGCCGCAACAAATTCAATTTATTTGTCAACATGGACGAATCCAATAATCCAAGTCTGCACCTCCGAGTCTTTCAAGTGGATCTCATGGTGAAGTCCAGAATCAATATTGCTGAGTGTTTGTTTGAGTCTACGAGAAACGGATCGCAGTGCAAATAACTGGTGGTCCATTGGTCCATGAACAGTAGAAATCTCAGTGATCAGTTCTTCATGCCTAATGACTTTCCCTTGACATGACCATACATTACCTGTGTTTCATGTGGTTCCTTAGGCCACCGGGTTCGACTCGCTGCCGTTGCCTCAGGTCCCCATCCTCCCAAGACCGGGCGCTCCGGCGCTGGGCGGCGCCCGAAGACCACCGGGCTGTGCGCAACGCAGCGTGCCACGGGGCCGGCGACGCAGCGATCCATGCCCTCGAAGCCGCAGGTCTTTCCAGATTTGTGCCTTGATCAAGTGCTGAAACATGGTGAGTAGCTAGTAACCATACGAATGGTGAAACCAAGAGAAGCTGAGTAGCTGGTACTGTAACCATATATGCTATACAGTACATACAAGTTAATATAAGTTTTTTCAATACACAGCATTATTACGCTTGCATTATATGTTTGATTAGCAGTGTTTTCAATAGTATATAGTATTTTAAGTACGCCATAAAGTAATTATCCTCAAGAGGGAATGATACAGAAAAATGGTTAGCCAAGCTCAGCGAGAGAGAGAAAGAAAAATGGTTGTGGGTGTCCAATGAACTTGGTGAATTGTATTGTCCAAACTGAATTACTAGATGGAGAGCTATTGCACGTGTTACCTGAACAAACCAAAGCAGGCAAAGTGAAAGTCCATAGTCTCCGCCAGTATATGCTTTGTTCCATTTTGATCCCCGGTTTCTTGGACGTTTGACTGGTGAGATGTGCCACTAGCTACCATGAATCGCCACCAGGTTGAATGCGTTGCTTGTTTGCAGCTTCAGGGGCCTGGGCATGCGATCGGCTGTCAGAGGTGGTCAGGTTGTGCCCAGGCTGTTCCCACGGTTGGAGCGTGCCTGGCTGCCAGGCAATCGCTTTGTGGTAGGCTTGGGGCGCTGTGTAGCATAGACCAAGGTTGATTCTTAAAGATTCTAAGTCTTATCGTTTCTCCAAAGGGAGAACTGGTGCTTTCGGCTAGTGAGGAACTGGTGCTGAAACTGATTTCAGGAACAGGTTTAGGAACATTGGTCTGTTTTTGTACCAACAGCTTCATAAATCTAAGATTTTTTTTGTCAAAATTCCACGCCTCTCAGTTTTTGCTTTGATGCCTCATCTCAACACTCCCGGCACTCCCTGGTTGGGTGCCCCAGCGGTGCCGCATCCCAGGTTCAGCCGCACCCACGCGGCGCCCTTCGTGGGGATGGAGGATCCCGGATCGCCCAGCGAGCGCATCGCCTCGAGCTTCACGCACACGGCGTCCAAACTCACCTGGAGACCCTGTCAGGCCCAATGGGATCCAAGGGGCCAAGAACCATAGCGTTTTAGGAGGTTTGAGGAGGTTACAATATTAGGTATAATGTTAGTTATGACATGATATAATATGTTAACATTGCTCGTAGTTATATGTTATCATCATCATGATTGGAACTCACTAGTGGCAGTAATGGTTATGATCAACCATGGGTTTTGAGAATAGGTGATTACTACGATGGCTGAACTGGTACGACCCTATTGCTTATAGTCGTTATTGAGTGTAGCAGAGCTATAAAAGGTTATAGACCATAAGTAGGTTCTGACCATAGGGTTGAAGGGTTATAATGACAAGCCTTATAGAACAATAATATTATGTGGCTACTGCTAACAAGAATAGTTAAACTTTATTTAGTGCAACTATGTGAAACTAGTAATAACTCTACTGCAAGTGCCCTAAAACGACAATGATTGCCATGGGTTATTACCATAGAGTTGCAATACTCACAACCATACGGTTATGACAATGGAGTCAAAATGAATCTGAATGACAATATGCTGTAGCTCTATGGTGAAGAAGCCTTAGCTAGTTGAACTAGCTATTAACAATATGGACGATCAGGGAGTGGTTGGCGATTGTAAGTTTGACAGTGCTTGTTGTAAAATGTTGGCTTTGGTGGGTATTGTTAGGTTGTGACTTTGTAGCCATAGCCGGCCTTGATCGACCATGGTTTACTTACACGAACGTTTCCTCCCACGTTTCTTGAGTACAACAGAAATGACCAACCATGCTGCTATGATGTGCTATGATCTTTGTTGTTCTTGGCTGTTGAGAGTTGAGATCTACAACTACAAATTCCTGATGTAGCACGGGCCCTCGGAGTTGCACAGGTGCCCCGTCGGTCTCTTCGCTGGCAGCCGAGCTTCTTGGAACAGACGCTGGTCTCGAAACGTCCTGGCATCCGTGGCCCCATCTGGGGTTGCCATTTCAGGGGCAGCTTGCCCTTAGGGATCCGTAGGTCGTGAAGCAGAGATGTTTCCCGTTTGCCTTAGCCATCCATCTCAACCAAAGAAAAATGCTGATCTAATCTAAAGAAGGGACTCAGGGGTCTTGAGCACTGTGATCATGCTGTGATCCCAGGTGCAAAATCCATGCAAATAGTTATACCTGTAGCGGAAACTCGCCCAATTTGGGTGTTGATAAGTTTGACTCACACTCAGCAGTCCCAATAGCTCTCCATTGGATTGAACACGGAGACCTGGTGGTCCGGGTAAAGTATGGTAAAGTGCAATTGTTTGTGGAATTCCGTTGGTAGGCCTACGCCCAAGCTGGTGGTATACTTATGGTGCCCCTGCTGTTTCTACAAATGAACAGCCTCAGATGTTGAAGGCGATCCCCCAGAAGCTTCAACTTCCCAAGCTTCACATGACTGGCGACTGGACTTGGTTGTGTATGTTTTCATAGGTTCCTTTGAAACCCTCACAACAATTCTGTAGACGCTAGCGCAATCAGTCAGTGTACATAGTCCCATTGATCCTGCTGTTGGCAGCTTGAATCCTACACCTGGGGTGACACCTGACCAAACCAAGTACCCACTGGATCCCACTGGTGGCTACCCTACGACTTGCTCCCGGATGCTGGGGACACCGGGTGGTGCGTGGCTGATGACCTGAGGCCCTTTCTGGAGGCCCGGGGTGGAGAAGACTACTCCAAGCACTTCACCAGCAGAATCGAGGCAGAGCGGGGCGCAGCTGCACCGTCCTGGCACCCCCAATGGTAGAAGCGCAGAGTTGAGCCATCAGAGCTGAGGTTCTTCGATTTTCTTATGGTTTTTTGGATGGCCTGGCCCCAGGTGCTTGATTGCCATCAGCCAAGTTTTTGTTTCATAATTAGCCACACTGGTTCTATAAATCATCAACTAGCACCACCCATAGTTCGACAATCATTGGCCACGTGCCATTCCCAGCGCAGGCGGGCTCTCCCTTGGACTTGGAACTGCTGGAGGCGGAAGTGAGCCATGCCCGGTTCTACGAGACGCTGTTCCGGTCACTTGGAGATGCCACAAGGGCTAGTGCTTGGGAGGGCTGGTGGTTGGTGGTGGGCTATCCCTATAGCCCTTTAAAGGGGGAGCCACTTGGAGCTACCAGGAGATGCGGCACATGACAATGTCAATCTGTCATTATAAAATATTTGTTACATGTAATGCCATGTTAGTGTATAGCCGAGAAAACCAATTGATTAATGAATTATGTTTATAAACTGCAGGTTACGATGCGTATTGATGAAATGAGGATCCTCGATGAACATTTGCAAAGATATGCTTGTCAATGTGCACCTGCATTTGGGGAACCCATAGGGATAAAGTTGTGCCAAAAACATGAGGTTTGGTCTTGGCGATTCTTAGATTCTTTGCTTGGTACGATTTTGATTCATGTGCAAACAATAGCCGTGGTTTGACAACCAAACTAGTCATGGTTCAGAGGATGGATCGGTTGCATGCGGCCATACAGGTCTCGGGCTCCCAATCAAAAGGTTTGTAGCCTTGTACTTAGTGCGGGGGGCATTCAAGCATGGACTATTAATTATCAAAATGATTTGAACAGCATGGATATGCAACATAGTGATGACTTCCGAAGTGACTTGAACTTGACCAGCAACTCCGCCTGTGCCAGCTCACGAATGACATGGCTTTGTTGGCATTGATATGCAGCCATTTGCCGAACACATTTTTTGCAGTGACCTTGCTGTGTGAATTTGCATCCCATTGCGGTTTTCCATTTAAGGAAGCAAGGTTTGACCAATGGAATATCCCGAGCATTCAGCATATTTCCATTGCTCTATGCTTACCCCCTGTTGCTCGCAGTTGCCATGTTTCCTTCGCAACGGCGAGGTATGGCTACTACTTCGACACCATTCCCAGCGACTACCTGGCGCCCTTCAGCGACCATTGGACTCAGAAGATCCAACGACGCTGCCATGACGGCTATGACTTCCCGGAACTCATGGAGCAGATGTGGCAGGCCGGGCTGGGAACAACGCTGGGAGGTGGTTGGATGCTGCTCGGGACTGGTGGTTAGTGATGCCGGGATATGCCGGGATATCATTAGTACATCCAGTGGCTATCCGTGGCTATGAGTACTTGCTTCAGAACCTGTAACAAGTTCTTGCATTTTTGCCATGTGGCGATTAACCGAAGGATGTTTACCCGCATATTTGTGATTGATCAAATGTGCATAAAGAACGTGAGGTGGGCAGTCCCAAGAAGCTTTGGAAGACTTTGCAGATGGTGGAGAGGAGTTTCCAAAGAACCACCCTTCTTCTTCCCACAAAAAAACTAGAACAACATGCGAGACGCACAGTGGAGTACTGTGGCCATCGTGCCTTTTCTGTAGCGCTTTAGATTTTGTGGCCAGTGCCTGCAGCACATTTGCCAGGAAGTTCTGCATGACTACCGCCAAGCCATTCGAAAAGTCATCATCGAACATGTCCTGAAGGAAGAGAAGGCCAGGGAGAAAAGATACGAAAAGATAAAGACAGTGGTTGGCTGGAGAGAGAGGGGGAGAGAATGGTTAGATCAACATGCGCCAATTGAGAGCGCTGGTGGATTTAGACTTTGCAACCAGTTTTTGCCAGTAGTGCTCATACCCTTATTGCAGGGCGGTGTTTTCTCACTGGATTCGTCATGGTGCTTTGCAATTTAGGCTGTGCGCATCAGACCTTGCAGCTGTGAAGTGAAGGATGAATCAACAAACCATAACAAACCCATAATGGATGAAGGCCATGTTCGTTGCTGGAAAGCCTTCCTACCATGACAAAGGTATCCAAGCTATATGTTTGCTTGCTTCCAGCAACTCAGATTTGTTCATCCAGGTCAGGTTCCCAAACTGTACCGCTCCCTAATGGTCAAATCGTCATGTTTGTTGGGGTGACCAACCGGACAGAACACTAGAAACTCAAGAAATGATCGGGAAATGAGCAGTTCTGCGAAGTGGCCAGCCATCTCTTTAGAATACTTGATCAGCATTTGGGTATACGGTATAGGTCCAGCATGTCAAGTCCAGCCATCGAAAATGGCAACTTTGGAGTTAGCCAAAGTTCTTGGTCAACATTGTTGATGTTTGCTAGCTTGAGTTATATACATATAGATGCCTTATAACACCATACATACGTGCATACCAGGTGTATAAAACCAATCCAGTGCTTGTCCTAGGATAGGCATGGGTTTGATTTTCCATTACATATCATTACATGACATTTTTTCCGTTGCTATGTCCGACTCCCGGAGGGCACACGCAAGTGATGCGCAAGGCGAAGAAACGCACGGGCATTTTCTTCGTGCCAAGTCCTATGCCCTTGTGGGGAACAATGGCGTTCTTGGGCTGCTCGGTCGAAAACGATCACCTTTGGCACAGGATTTGAGCAGCGGGGTCGAAACCTGTGGTATAGTTACCAAATGGTATTTTACTGCAGTAATATTAGTTTATTTATGTTCATTTACGGGTTTCATTTATTTATTTATGTGATATATAGTATTCATTTACTGCAATTATCAGACTTACCCTGTGGTATAGTTAATTATTAATTATCAGACTTTATATCCCTTGTGGCAAATTACAGAACAGAAAATCCGGATCATCATTATAATTAATGGTAAATCTTGGCAAGCCATGAAACGGTTGTGCATTTTCTATTGCCAGAATTGTTTACCAGTAGGTTGTCCCAGGTCATGACGTGGAACCATTAAATTTTAAGCAGGTGCCACGCATGGACCCGACACCCCGCAGCGGTAGTTCTGCTTTTCAAATCTGATTGATTAGCAAATGCTGGGTGACAAATATAATGAGTTCATGCCACATGGAATCTTGACCAATTGCAACATGCAAGTTCATGTGCAAAACTTTGGCTCTATACAAGACTTGTGAATCTGAAGCTTTGGGGTTTAGGGTTGGGTTGAGGGCTCGGTGAGCTTTGCGCAACATGGGAGTCCTCTAGATCTACTGCTCCAGCTGAGGCATTGAAGGCACTGCTGGTGGCCTGCCAGAAGGGTGGGAAAGCATCACCAAGAGGTGCGGTTCTCCGGGGCTCTCTAGGTTTCCGGCTGAAAGAAGTGCTTCCTGGAGGTTATAATAGCATCCTACTGTATTGCTCTCGTTCGTGGCTGCGGCCGTGTCTACCATCGTTTATCGAATGATGAGCAGGCTCATCTGGAATGAATCGGGCTAAGCCACCCGCCATTAGTGAGTTTTCCAAATTGCCTCAGGTGTTTGACAAGCTGAGGTATCGGGTCACTGGTCGCGTTGCGTCCCTGAGTTTCACCCAGCTGCCCGCAGCTGTGAAAATCAGCAGCCTCAAAATCACTATATAGCCGTTTGGAACTCATGGTCCAGCAACCAGTGCTCATTCCACAACTCACATTGACCACTGATGGTCCAGGCGCCTCCCAAAGTTATCAGCATAGCTTCGCTCATGTGGGGTTGTTCATTTGCTCAAGCTCGTTGGATTTCCCAGCCATACCTCGGCGCTGAACGCCTTGCTGGTTGAGGCGCTTAGACATGGCTGACATGTTGCAGCCTTGCAGCAGTGCATCGGCGACCCTGCTGGATTTATGGCATCAAAAATATGATGCCTGGCTGCATGTCCAGGGCTGGTGGTGAATGCGTAGCATTCCAAGCTGACTGATCCGGCCTCATCGACATCACACCAGGATCAAACAGTTGGTTTTCGAACATTTTTCGAACAAATAAAGACATGAGGCAGGTTTTTTGAACAGTAAACGGATACTAGATGGTACTAGCAGTCAAGTCAAGAGCTACTAGTAGGTTTTGCTTGATGGGTGGTAAGATATGGTAAGCGACTGTGGCGCAAGCGACTGTGGCGAATGCCACGTTTTCCTCCAGGCATCCCATTGTATCCCATGGCATCTCACCCTGCCATGGTGGCCCAGGATGCCTTACTCCTGGTGGATCTACCATCAGGCGGCGCAAAGCACCGAGTGCTGGGGGCTGGGGTTATGCAGCAGTCGTTAAATGTCGTTAAATGTCGCATATCATGCCGGCTTATCAATGTGGTACATATGTACATATCACATCAATATGGTCGAGAAGAATCCAAATTCCTTTATTATGCTAGGCTGCGTGGTTGACGCTGAATCCGTTTTGAAGGATTATCAGTGCGGTCTAGAAAGCATAGCACCCATGATGCAACAACATGCCGCAACCATGTAGCAAACAAAACTACCCAAAAGAAGCCAATGTTGAAACACCTGTTCATTGAAACTGTCAGTCATTGGTGCAGTAGCCATATTGTGAACTGCAAGACATACCCAACAAGACAAGATTGTGAACCATGATGTGCTATGGTTGTTCTTGCTGTTGGGCATCACCACTCCGCCATACCCTCAGCAGCTGGCGCTGGTCCAAAAGTGCGTGCCAGCCACCCCTGGTTCAATGATGGCTGAATCAAGACAGGGGTGTGACAAAATCACTATCAAATATTAAAGCGAGCTTGTTCCTGTCATGCAATTATCTTAAAGTGGTGCATTCTACGTGTTGCCATTGCCATGTTCAATCGTTGCTACATGTTGCTACCCATGATCAACCCTTCTTGATCGTTCTTAGCTAATGAGCACTATTATATTGTGTTAACTGCATTTTCAGCCACCGTTCACTGGTACTAAGCACTATCAACCAGTATCAGCATGTATCAACCACACAAGATGTTACCAACCAGTATCAACATAGCATGATTAGTTACCCAGCATCAACCGTGAAGTGATCAATCGCTTTCGAATTGTCTATAGAAGCAGATGGAGAGAGAGAGAGAGAGAGAGAGAGAGATAGCATGATTAATTAGCCAACATCAGCCGTTGAGTTATCAGTCACATGAAGACTGTCAAGCATGGCCCGTGCGCAAGGCGTGCTGATGGATCTCCAGAGCTTTTGTGCAGCACAGGAGCGGCAGATGCGCACGGTGCGACAGAGCCTGGAGATGCTGGGACCGTTGTTGGACGGGTGCATCAGGATGGAACACCATGCTGTTGCTGATGGTTGGGTTGGTTGGGTTGCTTTGGTTGGGTTGGGTGGGCTAGTTTGGATTTGGATTTCATTGCCAACCAAGTGTTCCCTTTCACTTGGTAGCGGGCGATCTTGATGATGAACGTTTTCATCAACCCATGCTGTTCATATTCAGGTGGGAAGGGGCGGGAATTTGTCCATATAAGTCCCTGGTAGTTTCAAATTCAAGCAACGGCGACTAAGCATTACTTTGTGTGGCTTTTAGGTGCGGTCATAGTGCTTGGCCATTACTTGTCGTTGACTGATGCCTTCAAGAACTGGTTCTTTGTATTGGCTTGGGGCCCTCATTTTTTGGCAGGTTTGAACTGCACGCGGCCGACGCAATTGTCTTCTTCAGGTTTGGAGATCGCACCTTTCAAAAGTAGCAACAGATAACACTGTAGATTTACAGGCTTCAAATGCATGCCCTGATGCCGTTCACCTATCAACCAGACAGCCCTACAAGCCCAGCCAAAGCTCGAAACCAACAGCAACTCCAACTCATTGATGGTTGATCCAACTGAAATCATGAGGGTCCTTGTAACCTGAAAATCTACTCATGGTCAACACCATAACCAACAACCAGCAGCCAGCAACCAACAGGGCAAGCAGCGGCCCAAGGATCTGGTTGGGAGAAGTGGTGCAGATCCTGCAGCCCTACAACTCCAGTGCTTGGCCGGTGACCCTGCTGTGTACCCAGGTTCGAGGCCAGGCCGAGTTGGTGGCTCCGTTCTTTCCAAGGAGATGATCCTTTTTTGGGGAGGCTAGGGTTTTTCTACAAGGAAATGCATATGCAAAAACATCAGTAAAATTCATTACCATTTTTGGGGGAAGGATAGTTGGGGGGAGACTTTCTACAAACATGTAGCCTTTATGCATCTACAGATTTCGTTTTGACCTGACATATATATCATAACCTGAAGTGATTTCTAGACTTCGTGGTTCTGCACCTGGCTGTTATCCAGTTTCAGCCAGAGCACCTTTCAAGAGATATGTATTTACATTATTTTACTTGTGCATGTTCCTAGTTGCTCTTCAAGAATGGGGGTCGAAACGCACCCAGTTTCCATTGGGTACTTTGGGACTTTGGGGTTTGTCACACTGAATTCTACAAGTTGAATGAAATTGCAGGTTTTGAGCACATCCGCCCGCGTTTTTGTCAAAATGACGGATTCATACAAATGAGTACAATGAAGGTTACGAGGGGAATGAAGGGCCGCACATCTTGCTGCTGCCTCCTTTGCAGAATGCCCTGCAGGATCTGCAGGTATTTTTCACTGGTCTCCTGAGTGTTTGGGAACTTTCCTGAACCGCGGGCAATGGGGAAACCGGGGACAACGGGGACACCTCCAACTGCCCATCTTGGGACTCCCATTGCTGACCAGAAATGAACAGCCTGACCTGCCAGGTGTGGTGGATCGCAGCATCGCGGCGTTTCTGCAATTCTTTGGGCAGCAGATGGCAGTGCCCTTCCTGCGGGTGGGGCTTCAAGCCCAGGGATCGGAAGCTGGGCAGATAGTGGGGAAACGGAGGACATGGGGTCGCGGAGAAGCGGTTCATTGTAGAGGTCGGAAACGAAAGACTTGTTATAAGTATTTCTAATATAGATCATAAGTAGATAGAAGTAGTACTGTAATTTTCTTTAAGATTAGCAATGAGTGACTGCAAAGGTGGACCATGATGAGTCATGATGAATACTTGTTAGAGAGAGAGAGGATGATAGCCATGTCATGTCTACAGAAAGTTAGGCACTTTGCAGATGCTGGCAGATGCTGGCAGCTGGTGTGGATGGGCAGATCAGGGCAGTGTCCAGCAGATGTCCCCCCCAAAGGGCAAACCAAAGTGCCAAGCCGCCGCCTGTCCCAGGAGATAGAACTCACTACTTCCCTGGAAGAGATCGAGGTCTCCTTGGTGCAGGCCATGGCTGAGTAAATCATTCGATCATTGGTTGCACAGTAAGCAGATCAATCACAGATGACGACGACGACGATGATGATAATGATGAAGATTGTCATTCCATTCCTCTTATTCCTGAGCTTGGGGGTGCTGGCTTGACGACCTTGGTGTGGCTGCCCCTCCAATGCATTGCTGATAAATGGGAACGGTGCTGTGCCTCCATGTTGGAGTGCTCTCATTGTGTGCCTCTTCGGGCATGGTGATTCTTTCTTCCAGCGGCAGGATGCATGGACCCCGGCCCAAATCAACTGATTGAAGCGAGACCAGTTTCGAAGTTCCACCCGCATGGATGGCCAAAAAAATTGTCATGTGTGGCTTGGAGCATTTAGCAGGTTCGTTCAATTATGCAATTGTGGGAAATGCTCGTCAGCACATCAAATGACTGGGGACCATCACCAAGAGTTAAGTTTCAGCAATAATATGCCATCATTGACCAGCTTAGAAGTTTTTTATGAACCAACACGATGACCATCATCGTGGCACCAAATGGCCAGGTCTTCAAAAACTTTGTGGTTAGCTTGAGCTCCTTGCCAGCACTTCAGGCCACCAGCTTGATGTTATGCTGAAATGCGCAGCAGTATGAACTCCGCGGCTGGTTGGATCTAACACGTCGCAGTGGCGTTTGTGGTGCAGCTATTGCTCCCACTTTGGAAATATGACGTACTATAAAATAGTAAAATATCATTTCCATCAGTCTTTATTCGGAGTTTCATCCCCCTACATTGTTCGAAATTGTTTGAAAAGACTTGTGTTGGAAAAGGCCACTGAATTTGGAGACACAGACTTGAAGTGACTAACTTGTCTTTGCAGTTGATTGGATGACTTCTCATAACAAGATCAACCCTTGACCTCAGTCGTGATATTTGTTGGTCGCTTGGTGAGTGGTGTGTGTGTGTGTGTGCCTGCTGGAATGCCATCCTCTTAACATCGCCATAAACCACCAGGATACCCCCGGCCTTTAGCTGACCATGATCTCAGGGATAGTTTGCTGGTTGGTCGGTTTGGTTGTTTGGTTGGTTTGTTGGTTGGTTAGCTGGATGCGATTGTTGCGGTAGCTTAGGCGACTTGAGCTTCGCGGTAAACTCAGAGCGAGTGACTCTGTGGAGCGTCACGCTGGAGGAGACCTACGTGCAGCAGGCACCCTGCAGATTCACAGCACCATGGAGCACCAGGGTGGCGAAAAAAGGGAGAGAATGCCAACCATCCAAGGGGTATGACCGACCATATTTCATGGGTTACTCGCAAGGCATCAACCACAGTGGTTGGTGAAACGGCTAGGCTAGCTGTTGGTTGATGAGTCAGTGTGGTTTGACTCACTGCCACTTTTTTGCTCGACTAGCTAGCGGGGTTCGTGATCAAAGTCAATTAGTGTTTAATTGCCAATGAATCACACATGGTATCTAGCTCGACCACTCGTGGTTAGTAATAGTGTTTATTGATATTTGATATCCTAATGGCATCCAAAGACTATAACGTATATAAATGGCTACTTGTTACTTGATGGCAAATCAACCATCGGTCAATAGCATTGTTCACCAGCTGTCCAGGCTCAAGCCAGCATCACGAAGAACATCCTTCACAACTTGGAGACTTGATCGGCGGCCAGAAATCCCCAGGTTGAATAATTTGCCGAGGAATGCGGAGCCAGTCCCGTGCAACAGGTGGCTGATTGGACATGCACGAACCATCCATTAAGGATCGGCAGCGGCATGTGCTCGGAGTTGCCTGCTTTTGTACCCCATGTTGGTACAGCTCAGGTCACAATGGTGCGTAAAGCGTGCGTGATTCGGGTCCGATGTTTGCGGTTGAAACATCAGCTCATTGGAACTGTTTGGATTTCCCAAAACTGATGTGGAATGAGAATACTAGCTCTCAAGTGAGCAGCCGCATTTTTCTTGTGGCTACTGTAAGCTAAAACAGTCAGAAATATGCAGGTTTCAGGCCAAGGTTTTGTGACAAAACCTGTGAAGATTTGATGCCGAGGAGAGGGTCGAAGCTGCCCTAGCGCCCTTCGATCAGTTCAAGTACCTTTTGGTAGAGGAGCTTCCAAAATCAGATGTCATTTGCTGAGAGTGCGGAAAAGATGACTTTCCAAGGATTCATGTTGACACTTGACATAAGCAGCCTGAAGGCATCAACATTTTTACTGAGACATGATCAATCTGGGGGATTTCCACGTAGCTTCCCATCAGGTCACAGCATCAATAGGCGGCTGGTCCACCAAACCCACCCCAGCACAGGACGTTCGGATCAAGAAACTGTCTGAAGATACATTGACCCAGGCGCAGCTCGGGGATAGCGGATGCACATGGTGGATATGATGTGATATGGCCCACCTTGACCTTGCTATGAGGATAGCCATGGTGAATATCCCTGGAAGATTCTTGGTTTCCTGGCAAGACTGAGCAAGTTTTGGTCTCTTAAAGAATCACCAGTTCTTGACAACATTTTACAAGCTGACAAGAAGGGGTGGTTTACTCATGCTTCACCCGCTTGGTAGCAAGGCTTTTGCATGGTTTTGGCTCTTGGGATTCCCGCCACAAGCCACATCTCTAGCCACCAAGATCTTCATCCCGGAGCTGTGCACCAGCTGCTTTGGCGCCAGGACTGCGTCATGGAGGAATTGAAGACCTTGAGAGCGGTGCAGGAGAACATCCGCATCAACTGTGCCGAAGAGATTTGTTTGCACATGGTCGCTTGGAGCTGATGCAGACAGACCTGGAGAAGCAGCCAGAAAGCATTGCTAACCTATCCATCATTGATCATCATCGACTGTCGATTAACCATGGCGGAAATAAGCACCAAACATGGAGCTGTGGAAAAAACACTGTTTTTTTGCCAGCCTGTGACTCTAGGGACTTCAGGGTTTTTGTTTGCCAAGCACTGTGGGGCTCCACGTAAGTGTGCCGGAGGTGTTCGCGGCAAAAGTCATATCTCGTACATATTTGTTGTATGACTGTGTACAGACGTGTCTCATAGATTTTACTGCTGATCCATCTCAGAATACACAGCCCATCAAATGGCGCATGCCCGTGCATGCTCAGCGTAGTCTAGGCGGCTGGAAGGGTTAGTTGATGAAACCATATTCTTCAGATTTCTTCAGAAGGGGCTGAAACAGTTGAAGCCACCAACCACCGGTTGCTACGGATGCTGTTGAAAGACAAAGGCCTGCAGCACCTGAAGTCCCCAGGTGTCCATTCACTGCTCCAACATCAATGAGACCCTCCGGTCAAAGGCAGAGGAGGTGCCTGTCCGGTTCACTGCTGAAAGAATCATGACCTCCAAGAAGCATTGAAGGGAACATTCAGATCTCGGAGACTCAGTGCAGTATGGGACATTGAGCCGAGGTGATTTTGTAGGTACATGTTGGTAAGCATGCCATTTCATGGAGTATTTGTGTACGTTGTGTCCCGTAATTTGAGTGCAGGGTTGATGGTTTCCAGAGCCCAGGCAAATAAAATCATATCATGGGATGTGGGTTTATGTGATGGGTTTCAAGTAGGCTTGATGGTTCATGCCCAATTAGGGCCAGTCTTAGTTTGAATTTCACCCAAAGATGTCTGCTAAGATGACCATCAAATCTTGATGAGTGCCCAAATCATGGCCAATCTAATCATCACATTAGAGTTTGCTTGGGGTATTGCATACGAACAATGATGTTTCACCAGTAAGCTGTGCTCCAAGTCGTTGAGGGATTTGGGATCAGCGTTCCAGGCCATTCACATCCTCTTGGAGTCGATCCTGCGACATTTGTTGCTACGAAACGACCATCTTTGCAAGAGCTTCGAGATGGTGGGACCGTCAACAGCAGACTGTGAGGGGTGTACAACGCAAGCCATCAAGAAGCGGAAAACATGGGAAAACGTCAATTGGTTTTTGTAGACTTCGGTGGGTTTACAAGAACAACATCCGTCATCATCCAACAACCAACCAGCCAACCAAACGGCCTTTCCTGTGGAGGTGGTGAACCAAGTGGTGAAAAAGCCTACCAGCGAAATGGAGCTGGTCGATCTGGAGATGTACATCGAGGAGCCTCTCAGCTGTAGGGGAAGCCATGGAGGAGCACGACTGCAGAGGGGCGGGACGCGTGTGGAAGTGCGATGGACGGGTGTGTTTGTAGGCATGGCTATGGGTCAATATTCACCAACCAACTAATAGGAGACAATAACATACAATAACCAATAATGGGGAAGATAATAGTTAGTCATGCTGTCCAAGAGAACAAGCTTTTGACCCATAGCCGCCAAGATTTGTTGGTCTTATTCGTCCTGATTTCCTCCGCCCCAACGAACAGCGTCCTGCATTCTCCTTACTAGCCACATGAGATTGAGCTGTCGACTATACCATTTACCAGGTCCTGTGTTCAAAAACTCGTGTGCATCCAAATGGATTTTGCCAAGGTGGCCCAGGGAAAGCTCATAGTATGGATGCTACATTTGTTGGTCCTTGATAGGTGTGTTGTTTGGAACTGCCATGTGCAGGCCTACATCAGCCCAATGTCATTTGCCACTAAACTTAGTAGTTCCAATCGCATTTGGTTAGACCAAATTCTGTTGTTAATCAGGCCCGAAACGGGCGCAGTTGAAGTTGAAGCCACCATGTTTTGCTGCACTTTTCAGTGATCACCATCCAAGCATTGATAGCATGTCATATTTTCCTGCAGTGATCCGGGAGAAACTCTTATATGAGTTCGCATGCTTTATTTGCTGAATATTGTTTGCACATCTCCCACTGCTTGTTGATTTCTGCTTCTTGGATGCCCGGGCAAAAAAGTAGACAACTGCGATTGAACCGGCCACAACACCAAGTGATCCAACTCTATCAGCTGGGTGCATGCACAGTCGCTATCTCAAGTCATGATCACATGCAAGGCGCTAGCGAACCGCCAGTGACTTGAGAGCATTACTTGTGTATGAACCATGGCTATGAGCAACCAAGAAGACATTGGGTATGTCATGTTCCTCCGTCTTATTTTTCTTGGTAGATCCTTTACCACTAGTGACAGCAAATTAGGCAGTGTCAAATCATCAAATACATGACGGAATATGATGTAATTAATCACTATTTCAGGATCTGATCACCCATTCACCCAGCAATTCTAAAGCCAATTGTGTGTATCCTCCGATTGCCCATGATGATTGATCTATAAACCTTTTAGAATTTAGATCAGTCATCATGACCATGTAATCAATTACCCATGATTTGCCATGATCATTGATCTATCAACCTGGATGGACCCCCCAGCACTGCGGCCTCGAGGTTCCGTGCCACGGGCCTCAATGAGCTGCTGAGGGAGTTTGACAGTCGCTAGACTTTGAGGGTCTCAATGGTGCCGGGCTACAGGCCAATTGGTGGTGCGTGTGGATGTGGGTAGTCATTTTATGACCTTGAAATATCTTGGAATTCATTGTGTTTTACGCTGATGGTTTCCTGTTCCTTTGGCGTACAGAAAGCAGGGAACCCCAAGCTTTGGCTCAATCATTTGGATCCACGACGGCAGGCAGCATGATAACCCCCAGGTCGCGTCACTCAGAATGCTATGCTCAGGCATTCGGGAATGGCTGGCCTTCCTTTTCACCTGCGAAAATCAGCTGATGCTCGGGCTGCTGAAAGAAAATCACTTCCAGGCCCACACGATCCAATTTGTTGCAGGGGGAATTGTCGTGCGTTGGTGAGGGATAGTTGAACCTCAAGATGGTCATCAATTGCTTGGTCATCCTGCCAAAGCAGATTTGTTTCTCAGGCTTTAGCACAGGTGTGATGTCACCCAAGCATACAGGCCCCTCCCCCACGGACTGGAAGGTCGTCAACAAATCTGCTTGGGTGGTTGAACTGCCATATGCCTCAGCAGCTTATATCGACCCCAAAACTGGGCTGAGATGAGATGGCATGGCATGAAGCTGAGCCTGTGCCAGGCCATCTACGACTCCGCGCAGTGGGTGGGTTCGATCCAGGACCGTGTCTTCGATGGGACCAATTTGAAGCGTGAACGAGAGGCCTTGGAGAGCAAGTTCAAGGAACAGCGATTCTCGTCCAGGATCGCCCCAACATGCCCCAACATGATAAGTTGGGAAAGCGTGATAGAAGTGTGGGGCGCATTTGGCGCATGCTTTCCATCTTCGGCATCAAATCGTATAGAAGTTTGAAGTACAAGTTGTGATGCAAGATGTGCCAAGGAAACAAGTTCTTGGAGGATTTAGAGGGCTACAACGAGCAAGTGGATCAGCTGAGTGAATGTGGAAACCTGCGGCAAGTTGACGAGTGACTCGTTTCAGTGGACTGGGGCAGGGCCAGCGGAGCATCAAAGTAGGGAGTCAGATTGACGCAAGGCTTGGTGAAAGCTCAGTGAAACTGGGTTAGAATAGAGAACAAAGATATCCAAAGTTTGCTTTCCCTACTTGACCCAGGCGGATCTGAAAGTTTGGGCGCTATAGGGTGTACCTCTACTTCTGTGCTGAAAAAGTATACTTTTGTGCCGTTAATTTTCAATCTGGGCGCTTTCCGACAACCTTCCATGAATCATCCTGAACAAGCTTGATGAGTTCACCATTGTTGACTTCTACCAATGCTTTGTGCAACTTTCAGGCCAGTGATTAGACGTAAACATCAAGACTTGTTTCATGTGCATCGTGGTGTCATGGCCCTTCTCCGGCTGTGAAGTTGTTCAAAGCGCAGGGTTGTTGCGAGGTACTTGGAAAGGATACAGGTGCTGAAAAACAACTTCACACGAGCCCATGTCGAAGCGGAGAAGTTAAATGCCAAGGATGATGCACAATGTGAGTCAGTTGAGCGCATGAAAACTGCAAGTCAGTTGGTCATTTCAGTGATGAAAAACATCTTTGGTGAATGGTCTCAATTGAAAACAGCATGGCAGCTGACCTTGGTGACTATCGATGCCAGGAGAAGCGCTTCGGATGGGAGGTGCGCAGCCCTTTCGAACAACTGAAGCGAGGTGCGAATTGCTTGTCATCATGGTGGTTGGGTGACCCACAGATGATCACCCACTGATCATTAATTGCCCACCCACTCATGCACACACACACACATGCAACGGAACGCATTGACACATCTTGGACACCGCAGCCATCGTGGGAATTCGCTTCGGGTCAGCGCCGATGATCTCAGTGGGAATGATGTGGACCCCATTTGATGGCTGCACTTGGGGTGCTGGGGAGATGGGTTGGGCAGTATGAATTGGGCAACCAACAATCACAGCAGACTTGGTGAGATTCACTGGGTTTTGGTTGGGGCTTTCCTTTTTCACCAGATTATTCTTGCAAATTGTCAAAATTAACTATATGCCAACCCTGGATCATTAAACCCTTGGTTGATTGATAAGGGGTATCCCTCAAGAGCCTTGGTTTCCCGTTGAATTGACGTCCCCCAAGAGATTAAACCCATGGTTCTCTATTTGCACTGTTAAACCAACTAATTGGATTTGGCGCTTGGCTTTGGTGAATCGCCAGGTGAATATGCCCTGGAACCTCACTTTGCGCTTTGGAGCCTCACTTGCACACTGGTTGTACAGAACAGCTGGCTGGATCAGGATGCAGTCCAGGTTGGTTGGTCAACGGTTGGCCATCACGGTCGGTGCTTGGTAGATGCTTGTTGCTGGTGCTATGTCAGAGCTGCTGAATTTGCTGAATTGGGAAATTTCTGCATGTGCATTTTCCCGTCAAGTTCAGTCAGCGTGGTTGTTAAGAGGCGAAACCTCTTGAAGGCGGCGCTAAAAGCTTTCCTATATATAAAGACATATAAAGACCTTGCCAAGTTCCAATGCTGAGTCAGTGAGTTGGTTTGTGAAGAAAGCAACGGACAGAGCATCCTTCGGAAAGGGTTGATTTTGTTGATCCAATCACACCATCCATCCTGCAGATGCTGTGAGGACCTTGGCCTACCAAGTGGAGAACAGCATGCGCTCCTGGCTGAAGGGCCCTCTTTTCCACCTGGATCCTGCGAAGGTGGGGCTGCCAACGAAGTCCCGGCCGTTGTGGTTTAGGGAGTGGCCTTGGTGGTTGATGGCTGGACCTTGCTGGGACTTGTGATGAGTTGTGTGTTGCTGTTGGTGGTGGTGAAACGCTGCCAGGTGGACTTCGAGGTCCGCAGTATGCGCAAAGAAGCGACGCGTTTGAGAGACCCTGGGCAAGGCACATGGAGGTAGCACCCGATGGTGGAAGAATGCGGATGTTTGATGAGAATCTTTATGTACATGATAAAACCCCGATGTTTATGTAGATTCTTATGTTCAAAGATCTTTCTCGAGCGGGATTTCTTGTTGCCTTTTTTCCCTGGAGCCTGGCGCAACATTGATTTGCAACACCACTGCATCCCTGGTTTAGGGGGGGAACTAATTTAGCCTTCCAACTGTTTGGGCTGGAAATGGACTGCTGCCCTGACATTTCTTCGCTGCTTGCTTTCCCCAGATGATAGAAATGTATCCTTTTGATGGGGAAGATCCCTACCGCGCACGTGACTTGAATTTGTGTGGTATAACAAAAGTTGTGGTTCCCTTGCTCTAGTGTTGGACTTCAAGATCCAATAAGTGCTGTTTCTTGTGAGGACTTGCTGAAGAGCAATCTGATGCATGCAATCCTTGGATGAAAACACCACAGAATCCTTGGTGCTGTTGCCCTTTCCGCATAGGGAGGGTTGTCGCTGCTGAAATGTCGTAAGCAATTTTTGGCATATTTTTGCATTCAAAATGATATTTTTGAGATGTTTCTACCATGGGGCAGTTTTTTGTTGGCCCCTTGCTTGTTTGAGGGAGGAGGGTTTTTTTTCCTGCCTTAGGCTGTTTTTTCCCTCTCCTTCCATGGTAGCATATCAGCAGGATATGTTCCATCATCTCACGCTTGAGCACATAGGTCCAACAACAGGTTGGCACTAGATGGCAGTGGCAACGACAGCTCTGTGGGTCGTAGCCGGCAGTCCCAAGATGAACATCCCAACAGTGGGCCGACTGGTCATGCCTTTGGGATGTAAATAGCAAGATTTACGGGGGCC
>VSDK01026260.1:314165-336158 GCA_009767595.1 Symbiodinium kawagutii | reverse complement strand
GCATGCTGGTGGTGGTGGTGGTTGGATGTGGGTGCTGGATGTCCCCTTAATTAACCGACTTGAAGTTTTCCCCAGGGGACATTCTTCATAGACCGCCCTGAGGTCACCTTGGGAAATATAGCTTTGAGCTTGTCCTTGGTTATCCTTCTCGCAATCAAACTTGGTTCCACATTGCAATCTGCAGGTTGTGTTCTGAAATTTTTGATGTATTGTTTTCAGCATAGCAGAGGGGTACGTAATTTTGGAAACGGGAGTCAGCCTCGAAAGGTGACATGTTCTTTGGGCCTTCGAATGACCCGTTGAACTAGGCTGAAGATCAGGAGATGATGCAATCATCAAAGCAAGGTTGTTTTTTTTTTCTGCTGATGCCACGCTGATTATGTAAGGAAAACATGTGTGTGTGATGTATTAGCTTGACACAGGGGTCGCCTTCTCGCTCATGCCACCGGCAGCACAGAGACGACGATGGAATGATATCAGTCTGCGGTAGTTCTGTGATAGTTCCGTGATACATTGATGATCATTGGACAGACATTTGCTTCATTTGTTCGACTTTGTCAGATGCCTTCGAAAATATAGGCATATATAGGCGCTACCGCTTCAAATGCTCGTCAATGACTGCCTTGGGCCATTCTTGTGATTCAGAGCTATTTGGGAAAGCTTCATTGAACCGGGCGGTGCAAGAAGTAAACACTGTATGCATTTGGATGCTGTATACTGCACATGTGGGCTTTTCCCAATAGGTGCATAGAAGGTGTGTGTGTGTATATAATTACTCATTTTTTGTGTGATTCTTTTAGTATAGACATATAATCCAGCACACCCTTGGTAATCCAAAGATTGGAAGACCAAGGGTGGTGAAGTCCGTGGAGATTTTGTTGGTGGATCTGAACGATGAGCCAGTTTCTCGCTATGGCGAACGCTGCTGAACTCACAAACTCACAAGTCTCGCAGTTGTTTTCCCCAAGAATGTTATCTTAGTAGAGATGTGATTCCTATTTTTGAGGTATGCGCTAACTATGGAGGAAGAGGAAAAATGATGAAGAGCTGGCTGTGGGAGGGCATTTGATTTCACATAAATTCGCAGCGGGCATTGTAGGACAGTGCCTCTCATCAACAATTCCAGTGTCCCCATTTCAAGATTCACACTTCGTTGCATTTCCTTTTTGTGTGCTGTATTCCCAGCGCTTTTCATGAACGCAACCCATGGGTTGGGCCCGCCACCATTGCTCCAAGGCGGAAAAAACTCCGGCGCCTGCAGTTGTGGCTGGCCAGCTGAACCAGCAAGCAGGGCAGATGCAGGAAACTCACCTAAAGCTTCTGTATGCCCTGTGCAACTCGTCGAAATCTCAGTGGTCAGGATTTCTGGAAGGTCATGGTTAGAACTCCTTGGAATTTTCTACTACGGTCCAGTCATTACAAGGGGTGTTTGCCACTCCAGTGAGTTGGATTTTGAAGCATCAACAAGAAAGATCCCTTCCTGGGACCTAGGAGGTGCAACCTTTGGAATATTGCTTCGGCTGTTAGCCCAATCCTCGCCGCCAGATCAACCTTACAGATGGCGATGAGAGAGAGAAAGAGAAAGAGAAAGAGAATGAGAGGAGATGGCAGTGATATGCGGTGACATTTTTAGATACATATATATAATATATATATATATATATATACAAATGTGTGTGTGTGTACTGACAAGGCATGTTCCATGCTGTGTGCTTTTGCTGAGCTTCCCAGACAGACAACCATGGTTCTTGCTTGGAATAACACTGCTGGTTCTGATGCCAAAAGATGTCAATCATATCTACTTGTTAGATCATATTTCTTAGACATATCAAATATGCAGCAGACCGAAAGTTCAGAGGTAGTTGGTAAATCCTCGGTGAATTGTGGTTGTCAATATCAATAAATCAGGATAAACATGAAATTAATAAAGATGAATATAAATTCGATATAATAAGATAGAAAGTTAAATAGAGATAAAGTGGCTAGAATTCCATTGGTGGTTCCCCTGGAAGGTCCCTCGGAGATCCCCGGGGCCTTCGTTGTCCAGGCAGCCCCTCGCTACAGACCCGGCATTGGGAGCAGATCTCAGGAGTCGTGGGAAGCCTGGCAGGACAGTGGCAATAGAGGCTGTTCAAAGGTTGCGCTCTAATGGTTAACACCATGTTAAGACATGTTAAAGGGGTGTCCTTGACATCGGGTGTTCCATCATTGTTCAACGGTTGACACATGTTAAGACACCCCCATTGATGGAAGGACATTCAGAAGGACCAGCTTACGCAGAAACCAGCAAAACCCAATGTTTCTTATGTCTCAAGCCTGGCCGGCGCAAACCCATGCCAAGGATTTGGATTGGAGCCTGATGCCAGCTTTACTTTGGCCAAGGCCATTGAATTGGACGTGGGCCAATACATTGAAGACCTGCAGGACGCTCAGCCCTGACCTCGTTGAGGCACCTCCAAGTGTGAGATGTAGTGGCCCAACCATGTATGGTTAAGAGTAGTTATAACATAAAAGGGATGGTGAATGATGGTTGGTAATTCCTAATGATAGTCAGTCATGATGGCTAATAATGGTTAATAATGCTGATTAAGAATGATGGCTGTCAATGGGGGGTAAGGATTGTCATAAAGTGATGGTGAATGATAGTGACAGAACAAGTACAGTTTTGCCAGATGCAATCTGGAGACATCTAGAGCATCAGTCCGGCAGGAACTAAGTTTCATTGATTATTTCTTTAATCAGCCACCATTCTCAAATAGTCAACCATGATTCATCACATTTTTGAACCACTAAAGTATCAGCATTCGGTTTTACTCGTCCCACTGGTAACATCCTAATTGGATATGTGACACTAACCCTGACCATCACAAGTCACTATTTCAACCATTATCAGCCACCATGAAATCCATTTATACAGCATTGTAAGGAATAGCCATTCTTAAGATTACTGGCAACTGCCAACCATCAATTACCATTACAGCCAGCATAATGACCACTATAGGAAAATAACCACCATGGGAAACCATCATGTTAGTGACCATCAATTGTAACTATTTGACATTTGATATTGATGGCTAAGTAAAACTAACGATCATTAGCCATTGAAGTAAAACCATTTAACTAACGATCATCAGCCATTTAACTAGCCATTAATGTTAACTCATCGTCATTGAACCATCCATTAACAGCTTCGACCATACGAGTCATGAACCTTCCGCTGGTGAAGCTGAGGAGATCGCTGAGAGTGCTGCCAGCGAATATCAAGTGGAGCTGGCTGCCGACGCCATGGAAGACGATTCTTGTCGGAGACCATGACCGCAACCTAGGCCCTCCGAAGACAAAGAGGATACCATGGTCTAGTGATGAAATGTATTGAAATGTAGTGATATGTGATGATGATACCATGGCTATAATGATTGTATTCAACACTTCCGGTTTTTGGACTCAAGTTTATTAGACATATTTGGTAGATCATGGTTGCTACTGGCGGTTGGTGATGGTGCATGTAACCAGCGGGGCCATGGCGTACCCCTTGAATCGCTGGTTCTGTGTGCTCATTGGGACCCCGGTATTGCAACCAGAGGTACTTGGGAGATTCTGAGGGTTGAAGGATGGTGACAACTGCACTAGTCGACAGGATTCGAAAAGTGCGTACATGTTTGAGCGCGTGTGCATCCAACAGGCAAATGAAGATTTTGTGAATCTTAGGAAGCAATGATCGGTGCGTAATAGACATGGGAGATCATGGGCTTACATAGGGACATGTTCTTGCAGCCCACTAGGAATGGCAGTAAATGTTCACCAACTGGGCATGGCATGTGGGCAAAATAGGTCCTGTGGCAGCCAGCATTGGGCTTAGAGAACCCTGGTGAATTGGTTGCATGTTCGATGTCTTTTGTGATTGGTTTTCCTGCAGTATCTAAAGATTGCTGATGTCATATGAGACTCTTGCCTTTCAATGATTTGCTACTGGTTCGGACGTCATTGGGTCGGTCACCACAAAAATCATGGTTAACACATCGGATTTTCATCGCGACCATTTCGCCAGACGCCGGTAGAAGCGAAACAACCTTTCTGCAGCTCGCTGCACAGGAATGGAAGGCCTTGAACTTTCTTTTCGAGTCTCCTTTCTGCACTCGTGATGGAAAGTCGGAAGATAGTTTCCCAGCTATTTGATCATTACTTCACTTTTTTACAATTCCATTTTACAGCCAACTATAGGTTGACCATATGATCAGGTATAGTTTGGTTGGCAGTTCCCATATCTCAAGATTATCTCAAGGGTGTTACACAGTCGGATGCGTACACACCCACGCATTTGAAATGTTGTTTGAAACACCCTAGTGCTGATGTACCACATAAAAAAAACATCAGTCCATGAGCTGGCCATGGATGCATCAGTTGAACCCCTTTGGCAATCTTTGTGTGTTGTTGTGGTTGAAAGTTGTGTTGGTTTCATTCATCAACCTGTTGAACTTTAGACGTGGCAGTGGTTGCAAGGCGTTTTTTTCCGTCGCTGGTGCAATTTTCCCATTTTTCGATGAATTGCCTTTGCGAGGCCATCCATCCATGCAACCCTGGATGGTTCCATTAT
Organism: Symbiodinium kawagutii; assembly: GCA_009767595.1. Taxonomy (NCBI): domain Eukaryota; class Dinophyceae; order Suessiales; family Symbiodiniaceae; genus Symbiodinium; species Symbiodinium kawagutii. Next base: position 331,564 of record VSDK01026260.1, on the reverse strand, counting down.
AGTTGTTAATCAACGTTAATCATACGCAACAATACCTTCTATGTTGCCAACTACCGGTTCATTTAACCACACCGTAATCATGAGTAACCAGCACTGATGTTGATAGCCATCAATGGGATATCATCAATTTTGACCATTGAGAACCCTGTTGAACCCTCATCCGATGCTCATCTGATGCTCATCCTGTCCCCTTCTCAGGTCCTGGAAATCCACGGGCGCTGTGGTCTTCGCAGAGGACCGGCTCAGCAAGATCCGTGGCCGGGCGGCACCGGTGCGGTGTCAGGGGGATGCCATGGGAGGCACCTTGGGCACCAGTGAAGCATAGCGGAGAGTAGCAGTTTGATATGTTTTTACCATTGTTTACCGGCGTCGCTACAAGTCCTGTGGGAGGGCGCAGTCAACAAATTGTTTACTGGTACTAAATGAAGACCTGATCATGTTTGAAGGCTACTGCAACTATCGTTGAGTTGGAATGCAGCTTGGGCTCAAAGCCAACTTTCAGCCGCACAAATCTTATGGGTTGCTGTCTGTGAAAATACCAATAGCTTGAGGTCCCGTACCCTGTGTTCAGACTCAGTCAAGATTTGTATGGAATTGGTTCTTTGCTTGGATTGGTTGATCAATTTTGTTGAAGGAATGCAGTGCAGGAGACTGCCAAACAAGAACAAACACCAAAAAAGTATCGAGATACAGCTTTTCTTCAGATGTATCAGCATGCCATCGAATTCACGACCATAGCAATTCATATCTACAGAAAATGTGCCCTATTTGTTCACCTACGACTGTAGATGATGGGTGTAAACACGACCTACCGATAGCTACAGTAGGATTGGTACTACAAGTATTGAATCAAACAATTCCTTGAGCCTCCAAACCCCCCCATCACGAGGTCAGCTGATCGACGATCAGATTCAGCGACACTCGGCAGATGTCAGACTGCAGTTCCTGAGTAGTAAAATGCCTATAGGTCCCTTGGAGTTTGAGTAACTTAGCAGATATTGAGACTACAAGTTCTATAGTCTATAGTTCTATCATGTCACATAATGTTTACATCATGTTTAGTACTTCAAGTCCTTATCATGATTTGTATGAAGCACCACTGTGAGGCATGGATTTGGCGACGTTCTCACCAGTTCTAGCTGCACTCCAGGCACCAGAGAGCTGAAAGAACTGGAAGCCGCTGAAGCATGGGAGGATCGATTGGACGAATGGCTGGAATGGCTGGAGACCATGCCGCGTGGCAGGGAGCTGCTGAGGGGAGCTGGTTGAGCTGGTTGGTTGGGCCTCCATTCAATCTGACTGTGGGAATTGAACTGCTCAATCATCCTCCCAACTTTGCTGGGCAGCTGTGAGGTCCCAGATGGTCTCCACATGGACGAAGCTGCAGGATTTGTGGACCAGTGACTTGGTGCATGGCTTGGACTGCAGGGGTGGGCTTGTAGCATCCGTGTGATCGTAAGAAATCACTGCAGGGGTCATTAGGGTCGCTGGGATCATTTGGGTCATTGCTTCATTAGGTTCAATGATTGTGAGAATCTCATGAAATACCTCTTGGATGCAAGTGTTGAACAGTGGCCATGATCATTTTAAGTGTGATTCAAGGGGGCTAGTGATGCTTAAACAACAGTCGTTGGAAGTAACCCCCGTGTGATTCATGACAGGCTCTCTCTATGTTTCAAGGGGGGTTACTTCCAACCCAAGCAGAACCAGTACGGGAGATCCAGCTGGATCTACATATTCGTTTCCTATGGCAATGAACAACCATGATCATTAGTGATGGGCTCTAAGCAGTCATGATTTACCTGGCAGATTCACTGCTGTGGGAAGCCCAGGCAAAAAAACACATTTGCCCAAGCCTGTTATTACCATGGTCACCTTGTGACTCACTTGCGCTGCGCAGGTCTGGAGGTGCTCTTCAGCGGTCGTGACATCTACAAGCAACTGCCTGCCGACATCCAAACCTTTCGCCGAGTGGATAAGCTGCTTGCTTTCGTTAATGGCTACTGATAGCTACTGCTTAATGAATAATGACATGATAGCTACTGCTTAAACCATAAACCTATTAATTAATTGCCATTAAATATGGTCAATGGTTCCCACTGGCTCCTGGTGATTGACTGGTCCCGTACCTGCAATGTACCCCGCTTTGACGCTCAGGGCCCAAGACGGGTTCCTAGGTCCACAGCCGTGACTTCGCGTGCCAAAAGGTTGCCGTTGAGTCGGTCCCATGTTGGATCCCTGTCAGTTGGTTGGAATCAGCTTGTGCCAACAGTGGCCAACGAAGTAGTGGTACAAATAGTGTTCAAGCCACACCTGTAGTTACTGTCTTTGGATGATTGTGCCGTTTGTGGACGGCTAATGCTGGCTATAGCTATATCATTTGGATGAACTACTTACCCCATGCCAGTCAGTGATTGTCGGTTACCGTTCGTGTCGGTGACGATCCCCTATGCCATGCTACATCATGGTGCACCAGCGAGGTTTTGGCGACACTTGATGTCGACCCTCCAGCTGCTTGAGCAACAAGATGGTCAAGGGCTTCTGGTGGAGTGAATGGGCATGGTACAACCCCCTATGGCCTGGGGAAAGGTCACAACCGGTTGTGTTGGCTGTGCATCAGCAGCTTTTAATGGCAAAAGTGATAGGATCTATCAGCAGCTGCTGGTCGCATTGGTGGTTGATGGCTGCTTTTCTTCGTCAATAGCAACCAGCATTTGACAATCAGTCCTGATCGATCTTAAATCATCAACAGCTATCACCAAATTTCTTCAGAATGACTTGGATTTCCTGGAGGGGCTCTCCAGGGCCCAACGTCCATGCTGGCCATGCTGGGTCTGAGGTCGCATCCGGTGGCCCGGGACATTTACAAGATGCCTCAGCTTCTAGAGAACCTACGCCACGGGTCAGCAATGCCTCCGATGCGGTGGGCCAAGGGTGGGCCCCTGTTGGTATCGTTTCACTGGTTCGAATCATAAGTTGATGGAAAAGGGCATATTGAAAAGGCACATCAACGCACAATGATTTACAGGTTTGGGCGGAACATGAGCCAACTGTTACTTGATCATGTTTGCTACGGGGGCCTTGCGATGCTACAGGCAGATGCGTCTTTTGGGGGATGCCCAACCGGGGCGCAGGCTTGGGCCGCATCGATCTATCTTAATCCTGGAGTAGATGGAACATCAAATTGGAACATCCCTAGCCTAATAGGTAAGTGATGGTAAGTGATGGTAAATAGTTTTGATGTTGAATGTGGTGGATATTCTACCTACTCCAGAATGGTTGCAGGTTGAGGATTATCTAATTCATTGTGTGGCCAGCCGTTTCTTTGTAGCCGGTACTTTCATCACATCTAGGAATATTTTTCTTTCACAGACTTCGGCTATTCACGAATTCTCAGCGTGGTTGCAACCATGTGTTCCATAGTTCCACATTTTCAAGCTAGGATCTCCAACTTACCATTGCAATGACCATTGCAATGACAATCAAATACGTGCCAAATCAGATTTCAATGTTTGGCTCCGGCAAAGGCGGCAATCATGGAGCAAACGGATGCAAAAGGTTCTTTCTTCAATTGTTCTTTTTGATCCTTGCTGGAGCCGAATCATGGCATCAAGAACCCTGCCCTGGCCACTTGGGAACAAGATGCCCGCTGAGGTGAAAACCAGCAGCACTTGGAAAACATCCGCGACCGCCTGAGCGCTACTACAACCTGAGTCGACAAAGCTTTGACCAGTTGTGGCGACGCCACGGGATGAAGCGCGGGGACATGTGCCATGTTTGACCCCATGACTGTTTGGTGCTGGTTTCATGGTGGGACATGCCCCTGACTTTGTTGTGTTGGTCGTTTTTGTGCGGGTCACTTTCCAAGCATGAACCTTGATGTGCACTTGGCTCCCCGGAAGGCGACAAGGATTGTTGCCACCCTAAGGGCAAGGCAACCTGCCGCTGCGTGCGGCCCTTGTTGAAGTCCGAAAAAGCAGTCAATGCTCAGCAGGACCAGTGATGGCCACCGCCATTCTTGGGATTTTGATTGACGCTCCCTTCAGGCGGGTTGTTTGTAGCTATTCTAACTCTCATGAGTTGTTTTTTTCTCGAGTGATGAATTGTTTATTTCCATTGCGTACTCTTGGGTGGTTTGGGGGTAGCACGACTACAACTTCGGGGTTGCCTTGTGGAAATGTTCAGCATAATCACATACAGCCCCTGGCTTTATCCTGTGACCAGGACTCAAACCCTGGACTCAAATGCATGAGCCATCCAGTTGCAAACAATGGAGTGTCCAAACTTCAACATTTGGGGGGTGCTTTGCTCCGTCAGGTACTGAGATCATTCGCAAGCGGCGGGAGCAGGGGGATGCTGGCGATGGCCATCGCAACTCGCTGTGACAAATTGGTGGTCCCGTTCTGAAAGACTGAGAACTCCAGAATTGTTCATGGATGGTTGGACGGTGTTGGACTTTATTTGATTCTATGACAATCCCAGGGAATTGAGAAGGCGCCCCTCATCATTTGCAGTGCCGGTGGGTCAGGTCTTGAGTGGTTTTCGTGACATACAGTAGTGAATTGCATCGATACCGGGCCTTGTTCTGATACTAAGTGCTGTGAATCCATTTGGAATTCTCTCCTTTTTCCCTCTGGCAGCCTGGAGCCCAAGATTGCCTCATGCTTCACGTCCTTTGAATCAAGGACGGGATTTGCTGGATATGATGCTTTATGACAAGGACCGCTCCATTGTTAGTGCAGAAGAATCAGTTCGCTTGGTTGATTTTGGCTGCGCGACGTGGTGTATATACTCAGGATTAGGATTCGCTGTTGTATGAGCCCTAGTGAAAAATGATGACCATTCGCTGTCATAAACCCATTCACAGTTGTATGTTCATAAGAACTCCTACCATCAACCGTTACTGTTGTGAACCACTACCACTAGCACGTGGTTTCTAAGCCACAAGGGAGTATATGGTTTTCTTTTCAATTACTCTTGCTATACTACATATATGAACTCAATCACTGCTAGCCACCACCAGCCACCACCCATGGTTACACCATACCCAATCCTGAACGAGTTTTGATCATGGCTGGCTGGAGCGTCCCAGGATCCAAAGACTGGACAAGCCATGACGGAAGTTGCTGGGACCTACGTTGGGGGCACCGCACTAGCTGAGGATACCACGCAGTGATGGATCAGAACTGCTTTCAGACAAAGAAGTGTAAAAAGTGGTTTTTGGATAACATATTCAGTGTGAGCTTGTTGAGTCTGAAATCAGGTATAATCAGGTGATATCTTTGAGGCCTCAAGAGGATTCCGTCATTTCTGGCAACACTACGGTGTTCCTGGTGTGGAATATTATTTGATGTATCCGGTTTGCCTAGTGTCGTTCCACAGCTGCTCAAGCTAAAGGTATTTCAGATTCTGACTTGCCTTAGCCTCACCAACCATCAAGAGGGTTGGATATTCAGCGAACTGGCAACACAGAACATCACAAAAATGTGCATGCACACAAAACAACACCCTCAGCGGCAAATTCTTTCACACATTGGTTGTTTTAACCATGAAGGGTACTGTATTTTTGGTTGAAATGACTCATTTGGGTATGTCCAGGCATGGTGGCATCGTCCAAACCATGCAAAAATCACTTTAATTTTTCTGTAGGGGGCACAAGCCCTGGGGCACCCCCAATTTTGGTATGTGCGAGTACCCATTGTTTATGAACATAGCCACAGTCAACACGCTGATGGGGGGACTTGCCAGTCAAGCACCAGCTGAGGACATGATCATTGACAATGTGTCTCGGAGCAGATATGTGTGCAGTTTGGGGCTCCGTACCCTGAAGCACTCATAATGGATGAACCATCATGGCTCAGCATCAAAAGGAAGCATTGTGAACGCCCATCATTTTCAAGCATTTTCACCCATCCTTCACCTGCAAGCATCAACCCATCCATGTTGATGGGTTCCATTGCTTAGGTGTTGACCTTCCTCTTCGCCGGGCAAGACTCCACGGCTGCTTCAATGGCTTCGTGCTTGTGTTTCCTGTGCGCATCTCCCAGGTGCAAAGCCAAGTTGATCGAGGAGACCCAGGGGTTCTGCGGTGATCCCGGGTGTAGCTCCCGGCAGAGTTTGGAGAGGGTCCAATCGCTTCGATTTGTTTCGGGCTTTTGTGGGCCTCAAATTGATTTCAAGATTTGGAATGTTACAACGGGTTGGAATGTTTCAACCTTAACTTTGGCCCCAGCAGTTTTCATACATTTGCTATGGATACGCATAACGTTGGGCCAACAGCCTACCCAGTGCAAGTCAGGAGATCGATGAAGTTGTTGGAACTGGGCAGCTTCTTGGCGAGGTCGCCATGGGTGGCCAACGGGGATTGATTCTTTGGGTCCCATGATGACAGCTAGCCAGGCTGACCACCCTTAGTGGCTGGCTTGCCAGCACTTGTGAAGCAAGGCCGGGCATTTGTGGACCTCTGCAGATGGGAAATCAAGTGCGTGAATAGTTGAATTAGAACACATATTTTCCAATTGTGAGATGCTGCGAAATTTGCCAAGTCACATACATGGAATGGGTGGGCAGATACGAAGACAATAGAACCGATACCTCAAAAGATATCAAAAGATGCAAGTTAAAGCGTCAGTTTCAAGGGATAGTGTGGGCAAAGCCATTAGATACCTACGGGAACAAATACTCAAGCAGCTTTTGCTCAAGAGACGCCGGACCTGAAATTCTGCACCTATTTGCTTGCAAGCCTCTTGAGTCTATAAAGCATATGACCACCTATATGATCCTGCAGACCTTTGTGATCCTATATGTGTTTCAGCTCATCATGGTGCACAGCCAAGGATCAAGTGGGAACACCTGAGCCAGATGCCATACTTGGATTGGTGCATCAAGGACTGGGGCGGTGGGCCTGGCTGAGGCTCTTGAAGGGGAGCTGATCGCGGTGCGCTCACTGAAGCTATTGGACGCTGATAAGTTGGCATGCCTTGGCACGGATACTATTGACTACATGTATCTACATGTATCTATTTGGGAGATCCACAATATTATCACTAATTATATGAATGAACCATCCATATCGGATGGTGAAGCACCCGGCATTTATGACTAAACACTAAACTGATGGTAGCTACCATGTTCTGTTGATTGATCCTTGGGTGCTTTCGTGGACATGAGCCCTCATGGGGTTATTAGCTATGCAGAGGTTCGGTGCTGTGACTAGGGTTGGGGACACTCATTTCATTGTGTCAGACGTGACTGCCAAGGTCAGGGGACCAAGGTCAGGGGGTGCGCGCAGTCGGGGATGATATAGATTGTTATGAATCCAGAAGTTTGAGCAGCACCATGACGTTGTCAAGAGGAAACTTACAGAAACCTTTGGAGGCTCCTCCAGGTCCAGTGCTTCACCCTATGCTGCGTCCCAGGAGACCATGCGATTGGTGCCTCCTGCAGTAGGTTTCATGCGCCAGGCGCAGTTCTGAAGTTGGTGGCTTGGAACATGGATGCGGCACAGTTCATAAGCATACCCATTGCAGCACACGCAATTATATACAATATAATAGTTTTAATCATCACATGTACATATTATGTAATTTAATTGACAACTATCATGCACTCCCAAAGTGATTCAACTGATGATGTTTCCATGTCACAGGAGGAATCCCAACATCCTCGTTTCTGGGCACAAAGTTGGGCCTGATCCACCAAATCAGGTGAGGTGAGAGAGAGAGAGAGAGTGGCAGTGAGTGCAGCCATGCTTGACGCATGTCACCACTTTATGGTCATGAGTCATGAGTGATCACATTATGTGGCATTCAACTCTTTTTAGGCTCTTCAAAAAGCAAACAAAAAGACAGTGTTCGGTCGTATCTAATCATCCTAAAGATATGAACGGTTTAGTCAGTTTAGCAAGATATGGTTGAGTTTTGTTATTTAATAATCTTGTTAGCAATGCCAGAGATATCAGTGGGCCCCAAGGCTGGTGGTAGACGCCATGCAGCAATGGTACTGGGGATCGCCAGGCCCGTGGCGATCAGCTGTTGGGGAAGAAGTGGCGCATTCCCAACGGCACGCCGGTGATTGTGAACGTGCGCCCGCGCGTCGTGGGAACCGGGGGATGCTGTAAGGGCTACAAGCAGTTCCACATAGTTCCACTGCTTTGAATCTGTTGGAATTTGTTTGTTGCTAAGGATTGGCAACTAGCTAGCGACCCATGTTCGTTGTTCTTTTTGATGGGCGAACTTGTTTCACAGTTTGCAACTTATGCCTTGTGCTACGAATATGCACCATCCCAGGGGTTTTGGCACCGAATAAGGGGCCTTGGAGTTGTCTAGATGATAAGGGGCCTTGGAGTTGTCTAGATGTGACTGGAATCAAGACTCGGGTGCGTGGTCTGGCGTGGTGGGCTGAGGATGATTCACTCCATATTTGTGAAGACCAAAGTTATTCAAACTGGTCCGTCGTCGACTTATCGAATTTTTGCAATGCCAATTGGCTGTGGATCTTGGGATTTTTTGCATGGCAACATTTGAATGTTTGAGGAAGTGCCTAGATGCGCTCGGCTCCGCCTCGAAGATTTGTCATTCTTCGGTTTCGGAAGAGTAGGGTCTTCTTGCCACATGTTTTGTTGATGTCTGTGCAGATGGCCGTTGCCAATCGATGCCATGGTTCACATGGAAACCAGAATCACCTTAGTCAATTAGTCAACATCAGCAGTCTGGTATTCATCAATTTCATGTTCATATGATGTTTTAACCACCATCCATCAATCTGCATCAATGGCATCAACATCATTGAATTACCATCATACATGTTCGTGCCTCCGCTGTAAAATGGTGTGCCCAAGCGCCATGTTGCAGGCGATGGGCCTCTTGGCCAACAGGGAAAGCGCCCGCCGTGGTCGATCGTGGTCATTGTCGGTAACTTGAGGGAAGTAAGGGATGATCAAAGTGGTAACTTGTCGGTTACTTCATCCGAGATCATCATGTTGGCAACTTGTTGCCACTTTGAGATCGGACAATCATCAGATAATCGCCAACATTGCTTGGCAAGAGTACGGAACGGTCAGATACTGCTTGCGCTTATGGTGATTGTGGATCAAGGCTTGTTGGCAAGCAATTTACTTTTGAACATGGTAAGCAGGCTGGCAATAATAGCCAGCAGTGCTGAAAGGTAGAACTACCAGTTTCACGGCCCCAATGGACGGATCATGGTGTCGAGCATGATGCTAGTGACTCTGCTAGTGATGGTTGATCATCATCAATTGTTATCTTCAGATGCGGCTACGCACTCGTAGTGCTCATGCCTGTGCCATGGTCTTCGAAGAGACACCGTGCCTACATCGATCAGATTGCAGAGAGGCCTCTCACCGTCAAAAAGCTGAATGACTTGCGAACTTTCCTCAAGCGGCTGTGCAAAGCCCGGATTTTGCACGGCCCCGGGACGCAAAGCCACTTGACATGGCACTGCATCAATCTCTACGACGTAACCGATGCAGTGATTAAGCCTGTGATCTATTTCAGGGAGCAAGAGCGGAAGGTGTCGCCTGGACAAGCTATGACGTTTTGGAAGTCTGTCTTGTGCGGTGTGGACCCTGCAAGCCCTGCGTCTGTAAGGACGCCAACCGGTTTTAAAGGTTTTTCTTGGGCAGAGCTTGTCAATACGGCTCCTCTTCGGCCCCAGATAATGGTGAGCCACTGGTGGGGTGGAAGATTCAGTGATTTCATGAAAGCCATCGACAATGTCGTGGATGACCGAGCGTTGAGCATCAATGCGACAATTTGGATTTGCACCTTTGCCAACAATCAGTTTGGTGAGAACCTTGGTGATAGTATCATGGAGACCCCTTTCGTCAAGGCCATTGAGTTTGCAGAGGCAACCATCCTCATGGTAGATCGTGATGCTGGATCGTTGAGGAGGAGTTGGTGCTGCTTGGAGCTCCACTACACTATCAAACTGGAACGAAACTTTGAACTCTACACTTCGGCTGGATTGGTCGGGTCTGCCGCCGTATCCTCTGGCCCACTAGTGGACGCAGTTTCAGCATGGGATGTACGGGACAGCCAGGCTTCTGAGATGGCGTACAGGCGGCAGATTCTGAATTTCATTGCTGGAGAGCCTGAAAAGCATGGCCTGCAGACCATAGATGGGACTGCTGATGGAAAACTCTTGTTGATTGATGGCCGGCCACAGCTGGATGAATATCAGGATAGATTCAGTGAAGAGCAAGCGCTTCTAACAAATCATCGCAGGGCCTTCGAAGACCTGAACATGGATGTGCGGGTCTCAGTGATCGGCCGGATTGGCCTTACCAAGAAGCCAAAGGGATGCCTACTACCAGACTTATGCCAGCGAGGAATGAGTCTGGGCCAGCTTCGAACATTTGCGCGGAAGGCGAAGGCGGTGTTAGGCAGATCATTGCCTGATGTGCCGTGGGAGAAGATGGCTGTTTGGCAACTCTGCCAGGACTTCATTATACCAGAGACTGCCAAAAGGAATTGTTCATATGCAGAGCTTGTGGTGGATGGGCCGCAGCTTCCAGACTTTTTTGTAGACTATCAGTTCAACATGTATTTTGCAGACATCATGTCTTCAATCGAATGGTTCGCCGAAGCCATGAAACTGAAGGACTCGGCCATTTTCTTTTTCAACCTCTTCGGGTTCAACCAGAACCCAGAAGTCCTCTCTTCAGAGATGCGCAGGTGTTATTTTGTAGAGGGACGCCTGAGCCTAGACCAGGCACAGCTTGAATGCCAGGGTGTGCTTCTGACCACAGGTGACAATGTGGTAGAATATGGGACAGAACAAATCCAACCGTGGAATATGTCCCGGGCATGGCGATGTTACACGATTGAGTGTGCTTCTCGCTTGGGGCAAGATATCTACGTTGGCTGCCCGACAGGCGTTATGGCATGCACGAGGCTTTTCCCAAATGGCCATTCCAAGGTTGGCTCCATGTCACGTCATGTGGCACAAGCCATGTTTGATGTGGATATCGAGAATTCCGCGTGCGCAAGAGAACCAGATCGGAGAAGCATTTTGGCATTCATCCAGGATGGGTGTGGTGGAGAGGGGATCGGGAGGCTGCAAAGGAGAATACAGCGTTGGGCTGCATTTCATTTGGCTTCAGAGCTGGCAGCATCCGGCGACAAGGACCTTGACAAGCTTTCAGAAGTGTGCTCACTACGTGGCTTCAGCGTCAACGCTGAGCTGGCCAAAGGTATCCTGGGAGAGTCGACTTTGCATGATGCTGTTGCAGCAAGGTCGTATGCCACAGTTTGGCGTCTCCTGGATGAGTGCACACCAGACCCCACTGATGCGATGCACGAGACGCCTCTGCATTACGCTGCACTGGCTGGCGACAGTCGCATGGTCCAACTCCTCTTGGAAGGCAGGGCCGACCCATACATGGAATCTGTGTTTGGCGAGACTCCACTGGATGTGGCACGTGATGGAGCTGCTGCGTTCCTGGGCTACGACTCCTCCGTGGTAGCACCGCTGCTTGAGGCTGCTAGCTGAGGTCAGCAAAAGGTCCACATCCCGCCTGAAAGTTCGAACTGCATTAGCCGTCACTGCAGTCTACTACAGTGCTGTTGGTGGGGGTCACCTCTATTTGCCATTAGCATCCCATTCTAGTTATATGTTTGAACTACTGTTGACCAGCATTTACCAGCATCAATCATTGTTGACCAATAACAAAACACCTTAAACATGGTATAAAAGAATCTGCCAAGAGGTACAAATGATTGGCCATTCGTTGAGCATGAACTCAACCACATGTTTTTTTGTTGGCGGCCTATTCTCGGGACGATTTCGATCCAATGATTCCACATTCGATGACCTTCATCAAAGATTCGAAGAACTACAGGGAATGGCACAATTTGCCCCATAGTCTAGTGGTGTTCAGCAGTGATCCCTGAGCGTTGTCTCTAGCAGGAAAGTAAGAACTGAATTAGCAGCCACCAAGAAAATCAAAAGATTGAAGCAACTTTGGTTCTGATGACTTTAGAATCTATAGACGACTCCTGTACTGTGTGTGTGTAAGCGTCCAAGTCCATCCAGTTTCAGCCTGCAAACTCCGGCGGGCTGTGCTGTTGGCAGCCAAGTGATAGCAATGTGTGATGTCAGCGATTTCCGGTTTGGTGCATGAGATGGGCTGGTTGAAGATAGGGCTGTGCTGTGGAGCCACCATTTTTGCTGCCGGCTTCGGTCACCAATCATGTGGTGTATGGTGGTTCATGTAAGGAGTGAAGCATAGTTATAGCAATCAGTTAACCATTGATTAGCAATGAATGGATCAGCATCAATCACAGTGCCAACATGCGTTGATCAACAATTGTTGACCACTATGGAATCTGGCTATATGATGTACTAAGATCTATTTTTAATACAACTAAAACAATGTATAACATCTATATATAAAATGTGTGTATATATCTATATGCATGATTTCAGTATCAAATATTTCATTTTATCTCCTAATTTGGTTCCATATCCATCCATGGTCCGTCTCAGGAATGCACTACAGCAAAGCCTTTTGGGGGGACGACGCCGCCGAGTTCCGACCTGAACGTTGGGAACACGGTGCTCCTCACAGGAGCGGCATCTCCGCTGAGTCACAGCGATAGCAGCCATTCTTCACTGCACACGAGCGTTTTAACTTGCAATGTTTAGAGGTAATACCCTTGTATAGGGCCCAAAGGCAAAGCTTAGGCACGCTACAGGCCGCTTGCCTAACAGGTGGTGTAAAGCATAAACCTACACTTAGGCACAGCAAATTGGGATTGCCTCACAAATGTTTGTACAGACTATACGTGCGTTTAAGCACAGCGAAGATAGCATACCTAACTTTGGCTCAAGCTGTAAAAAGCATTGTGCTTGTGTTCACTAGGTTAAGAGCCTTGGGCACTTTTGTGCTTCCTTCCTTCTCTGATCAAGCGTAGTATCTGTTCTTACCACCGGCTGGCAAAATAGAGGAACCTCCGCAAAAACGCCCTAGGGGCGAAAGAGGGGGTCGCAAGACCCAGGCCCAGAAGGAAAGAAGAAGGGCTACAATAGCTGGGGAGAGAATAGCACGCGTGGATTGTCCTGAGACTCCCAACTTTGGATCTGAGAGGGCCAATCTCCCTGCAAATCCAGAGGTCCTCGAGGGCGAAGCAGCTGAGATCTCGGAGGCTCAACAGGGCCAAAGGGAAATTGAGACGTTTGACACTGGAGCGTCGTCGTCATCTGCTCACCCTTTGTCCGGTGCAGTGGATCCAAATTTGAGGCCGCGGCCAAATCCCCACTCAAGTCCTGTTCACATCGCTCCCACCAGAATCCTGATCGTTTCGGATTTCCACGGAGTGTTGGACACCCCGGAGTTCCTGAAATATTACGGTTCAAGACGCGAGGAGACATTGGGGGAGGTGCCTCTGGTTAATCGGCAGGCAGTGCACCGACTCTTGCAAAGCGACCGCATTCAGCTAGCAGTACTGTCTTACATTGGTGCATTTTCCCGCGAAAAGCGTTTGAAGACAACCAACGCAATCCGGGAGTTGAATGCATATCTGAGTGACAAGGGTTGTGAGAAGAGAGTTGGGATTTCCATTTGCGATCAGGCATCTGACAAAGCTGGGATCGTTGAGAGGGCCAGGGCAGCCGCATTCGTGGACGACAAGCTGAAGACTTGCCAGCAAACGGTTTCTCAGTCCCGGGCGTCTGTGTTCTTTGTGGCTGACAGGCCTTCAAGGGACAGATCAATATTACACGTCCGATCCTTCTCTGAATTTGTGGACTGCGTGCTGGGGGCCCGATTCGTTCCGGTGGAGGACAGCCCGCCTTGGTTAGCACAATTTCCGATCCCATAGTGGAAGCTTGGCTTTGCTTAGTGTCGGTTGCGTGGACTCATCTAATTCCCCAAGTCTGGAGTACTCCCAGAGTTCATCGGTCGGTGGGTTGCCACTGGTACAAACGGGTTCGTCCTTTGGAAGAAGCCGTAGTTCCTCGTCCTCTGGATCTAGGAGAGTAAGAAAGGATCATACACCTCAGAAACCTAGGCCCAGATTTAGTTGGAAGGACAGAATGGAACTAGTTAGAAAGGCGGACAAACCCACACCACCAATCATGGATCAGCATATGGCAGAAGAGGCTGGCTCTACTTCCACCTTCCAGCAATTTGTCTATGAAGACCACCGCCAAGTTCATGTCACCGCCCCCGCACCTGACCCCAACTTAGTTGCCGCCGCCAATGAAGCTGCGGCATCACGGGATGAGGCTGCAAGGGCTGTTTTGGAAGCTAGGTCCCATACATTGGAAGTCCAGGGTCAAGCTACCATAGCGGTTGCGGAAGCTAGGAATCAAACAATTGAAGTGGGTCTAGCGTCACATGCTCAGATTTCAACCCTTCGGGAAGAGTTGGTTGGAAAGGAGGCTGCTTTGGCCGTGGCAAATGAGAAAATCAGAATCTTGGAGATTCAATTGAACGAGAAGATGAAGGAAGTTGAACACATGCGTGCACAACTTGTAAATGACCCCAATGGCACGGGTAGTATGGTTGCTCTGTTCGATGCACGGATCAATACAATTGAAAATGGTTTGACTCAGATGCGAACCCAACAAGCGTCAATTTCAAGCGTGCAAACCCCAAATGTTGAGTTGAATCAACGGACTCAAACATGTGAGCGTGACATCTTCGTTTTGACGACCAAAGTGGATAGGTTGTTGCATGAGTTGGCTGAAGATAGGCACAGGTTCCAAGATCTTCACGCGGAAGTTCAGGTCATGAAGCAGGATCAGTGGTGGGATCAGCCCGCAGAATTTGCTACACCAAACGCTCCTACTCCCAAAACGCCTGAACCACCTAGGTCTCATGGTAACCCCTCACATGAGGAGTTTGACCTTTTTGGAGACGATGACCACGATGAGGGTGTCCCACTTAGAGAGGATAATGAAGAGGTCGAATTGAAGGCATTGCGAATGAAGGACATTCATCACTTCAGGATTCCAGCCTTGCCCACGGATGCGGGGGCCTACCGTCAGTGGAAGAACAGTTTGAGAACAACCGTTATGTCCTACGATCGATCTCCGAACGGAGCTGTAATGGGATGGTTGACTCAATCCATGACTGCTAAGACGGAAATAGAACGTCAGAGCCTGAAGGATTCTTCAGGAGACTTTCCCCGCTTTGACCGAATTTTAGCAGCTGCGTTTTGTAAGCCTGAGCATCTTAGATCAAGTTTTGGAGTGCGGTTCAATGCTTACCTGGAGGAGTGTGAGCTGTCAGGTTCTGAGGTGAGGGGTAGGGTCATGTTGAACTTCATTTCACGTGAATTTGACACTGATTCAAGTTCCGGCGCCATCATGACGGCGCTTGAGTTGTACAATCTACCACCCCCTCCGGAAAATGTTGCTGCTTTGAGGCAGTGGAGGGACCGCGTCCAGTATGTCATGAATCAAATTGGTCCCAAAGACTCTCCTGAACCACGGTTGTTGGCGAAGTGGTTGTACGATCGGTTGAAGAAACACCCCATGATGAGGAGACACATTGATAAAGTGCGGGATGCTCCAGCCACTGCTGAAGAGCGTACTTTTGCTTGGTTGTGGGATCGATTGGAGTTGTCTATCCGGGAAAGTCAGCAAGAACAAAATGCGCTTTCCATTCAAGAGGCTTTGAAGCGAGGACCCACCAAGATCAAGAAAGATGATCCTTCCGGATTGACGGCCACTTCAGGTAAGGGTTCGAAAGGGAAACCAGATGGCAAGGGGAAGGGCAACCATGAGCCGAAGGGCAAGGGGCAAAAGGGCAGTCAGAGGAACCCCCAAGAAAAATCGACGGGTTCCAAGGGATCTCAATCAAAGACTTCGGAGATGACACCAGCCCAGAAAGCCCAAATGCCTTGTATATACTTTTCCCAGGGGAAATGTTACAGGGAAAAATGTCCATTCAAGCATGACACAAAGGCTGCTAGCAGTACCGCCGCCCCTGCCACATCATCTCCCAAACCCAAGGCTGTGCCCGCCAAGGCCAAGCCTGGTTTAGTCGCCCTTTTGGCCTCAACTGTTGCTGCTGCCACTTCTACGGTTGTCCCTTCCACTCATCATTGTATTGAATTTGTGGGTGACACCGGTGCAGGTGAATGGTTGGGCAGCGTTTCTGCGTTGACCCGCCAAGGCATTCACGGTTCCGAGGTTGATGCTTGGATAGGCCCTTCTGCATACCCCTTGCGATTCACCACTGGAGGCGGTACCCAACCTGCTTCTTCTACGTTGGGCATCTCTACCCAAGAATGCGGTGAAGTCCAAAATGTTTACATGTTGAAGGATTGCCCCATGGTCATGTCGATAGGCCACATGGTTGAAAACGAAGGCTTCAGCTTTCATTGGGAACCATCCACCTTACCTTGGCTACAATCCCCCTCGGGCGAATGTATTCAGGCTGCACGTGTTGACCATCATGTTCCGATTTTTCGGTTCCAGTGTTCATTCCAATATGGCCTGCCTTCCCTTTCCACGTCGGGGGGGGATCATGAGCATGCGCTAGATGCTGACGAAAATAGGCTTGCGATTGAACAACTTGACGAAATAGACAGAAGGCTTGAAGAAATCGAAAGAAGGGATAGTGTCCCCGTACCTTCTAGTCCTGAAGCAAGCGTACCGGCGCACGGCGCGGACGGTTGCGAAGGGGTTGGGGGGGAAAGGGATCAAGACCCTATTGAAGATGTTTGGACTGAAGGCTTGCCGCCAAATCATTTGATGACGCACTTGCCAAAAAGCCGGCAGTGCGACACATGTTTGAGGGCCAAACTTTACGAATCTCCTCACAGGCGACGTGGAAACCAAAGGGAGGCCCTTCGAGAAGCTAGAGAAAAGGAGGAACCAACCGATCATTTGGAGAGAATTGCCGTTGATTTCATCATTGCTTCAGATCTTGTTGGACAAACGGGTGACAAGTATGCCTTCGTTATGGTTGACAAGTTTTCTGGAATGATTGGGGTTTACCCGTGCGAGGATCGGAGCACATCAGAAATTGAAAATGCGTTGAGGCACTTCTGTGGCACAAAAGCCGCGGGTATCATTGAAGTAGCATCTGATAGAGAGAGAGGGATCCTGAAAGCGGTAGACAATCTGGGTTTTGTGGCTGACCCGTCTCCACCAAACATGAAGATCAAAAATCCACTAGCGGAAGCTGCAATCAGAACTGTGAAAGGGTCATGCGCTTCCCTACTTGTCCATGCCGGGATGAATGCAGATTTTTGGCCATGGGCAACCAAATACTTCGAGTTCAGCTACAACATAAACACTATGCCAAGAACTATTTTGGATCCACCGGTCACTTGCTTTGAGGCTGCTCATGGGTACCCATACGAAGGTTACATGATTCCTTTCGGAGCCCTTGTGTGGTTTCGGGATGGGGGGGGAAAGAGGTT
>VSDK01026260.1:194996-300053 GCA_009767595.1 Symbiodinium kawagutii | reverse complement strand
GCCGCGAAAACCAAAACACGGGCGCCTGCCAATGCTGTAGCAAAGAATGCTACATCCCCCATCGTAGACGATGTCAACGGCCGAGCCTTCCATTTTGAGGGCTACCGCCATGGCCTGTTTTCCATTGAAACATGGGTCTGAGCTGTAGGCAGGCGTGCTGGAAGGCATCGTGGACATGGAAAGCCGCTTGGGCATCGTTGAAATTGATGCGAGAACATGTGGACATGGAGAACTAGTTGGTGGGTTTAGACATGTTTATTTGCCTCAGTATGATCACAGAGTATGTTGGTTGGCCATTATTGATTATAGGGCTTCCAAGCACCAACCAGCGGACATGGTCAATTAACGCTGATCAGTTAACGACCAACTAGTTGTTCATGATTATTAATGATTGCTAGCCACGATTTGTTGGTTCACTGAGGGTCATCTCAATGGATGACTGGTTGATGTTGAAACTCCTGAAAGCGTGCTGTGTAACGGTTAGTCTTTGTTGGTAGTGGTCAGCAGTAGTTTCCCTAGTTCATTTTAAGTGCTGTGGAGCTCTGACTTCCTCTTGAATCACTGTTCGGATACTTTATCTCACTGATTGTTGGTTCTTTCTCTACTGCTGCAAGTTTGCTTGTAAGCTAGCGGGCTCAGCCC
This sequence comes from Symbiodinium kawagutii, assembly GCA_009767595.1. Lineage (NCBI taxonomy): Eukaryota > Dinophyceae > Suessiales > Symbiodiniaceae > Symbiodinium > Symbiodinium kawagutii. Next base: position 299,411 of record VSDK01026260.1, on the reverse strand, counting down.
ACAGACAGCTATCAAAGTTTAGTTCTTGGCAGGTCCGTGACTTGATCTGTTGAACCATTTACTGACCACATAACCATTGCAATAACCATGCTGGTTGGTGGTTTCAAATATTTTTGGTTTCCGTATTAGTTATCAACAAATAGCTGGTTGACTAATATATTTCATAGGGGTTGAAGCCACCAACCGGCATGGTTCACCACCAGTCGTTGGTTGTCAGTGGTTGGTGTCACCAAGGCCTGGACGGGATCAACCAAGGCTCCGCGCTGCAAGCTGTGGCTAGGGGTCATGGGGATACCATGCGCATCCATCTGGAAATGTGGTTGATTACTAGTTGATACTAATGGATGACCATGGATGACCATTGGATGACCATGGATGACCATGGATGACCATTGGATGACCATTGGATGACCAGGGATGACCACAAGAACTTTTGATTTTTTCAAGCTGATTGTTGATGGACCATGGTTGGGTGACCACCACCCTCACTGAGCTTCCACCGTCAACAAGATGATTCCTGATCTCGAAACAAAGCCATGCGTTCAACTGGCGAGGTGCATCCATGATGAAGATCATCCCATAGACAAAGCACTGGAACATTCCCAACTCATGGAGCAACTCTTGACTCAAATGATATCAAATGATGCTTAAGAGTTTGCAAAAGCGTGTTGAAGCTTTGAAATGCAAGCTGTCCCCCCCCACAGACCCGAATCAACCCATTCACCGCTCCGTGTTCACCCAGGGTCCAGCCATGGCAGGCAGCCCATACTTCACCGCCATGCGCAAAGCCATGGTCTCCTCGGACCTGGCAGCCATGGCAGATGCCACCGTGAAGTGAGCTGCGGCTACCATTGCTGGGCGTTGTTGGTGATGGGCTAAGTGGTTGGCATATCATAGAGCTGCGGGAGCTTAACCATCTCAGTCAAGAGAATGATAGAAGGTGGGCCTTTGCAGGCTTGTGTTTTTTTTTTTGGGGTTTTTTTTTTTTCCATGAATTAAACTTGACCAACAGTTTGTTTGATTGTAGTTGGGTGTTGAATGTTCATTACCTTCGTTTTTGCCACCCTATTGGCCATTGGATGCCATTGGCCATTGGCATGTTGTTGCCTGATGTTGAGGTTTGCAGCAAGCATCAACGATTCCAAGGTTGCCAAGGACCATGAAGTTACGCAGGTGACATCGTATGAAACATAAAAGAATCTTAAGTTGATAACAGTTGCCACGGATGCGAACGGTCTTGTCGGTGGCTCTCCGGGAGAAGCAGTCAGTTGAGTCAAGCCCAGATGTTTCCATGGGGGAAAGCTTGATGTGTGGTTGGGATGTGGCATTTCCAGGTTTGTCAGATTGCGGCCCCTGACACGACTTGTGCTTGTGAATTCTGGAGACTTTCGGCTGAAGCAATGGAATTGTGTGGTTCAAAGCGGGTTCAATAGGTATTGGCCGTAGTCCTTGATTTGAGCGAACTGGGGGCCCAACACGGGTTGATATTGTGATATGCAATCGTAAACAAACTGAAGGCAATCCACGGCAAGTGTTCCCACACTGTGGATCTCTTGAACGGAAGACTTTGAGGGATGATGAACCAACTTTGATATGCTTTTGGGCTCGTGGCAAGTACCCTACAAGTTTTCCATGGTTGTGGGTCGTTTGCCGCCAAATATGAAACTAACATATATAGGCGGTCCTTTTTGACGACCATTAGTTGACCATTCTCCACAGAACCAACTTTGTTCATTTTCAATTGTGACTACTGTGGCCATTACGAACCTATTCACCGTGATTCATCATCAACAAGGTCTCCAGTCATGCAACCACTTGCGTTGAAGCGAGACGATGCTTTTTTCTTTGCGCCACGGAGCAGGTACCTCGATAATCCCAATGCTGCAGGCAGGGACGTGGCTCTTTGGTTTACCTTTGTTGGGGGTGGCGCGTCGTGCCGAGCAAAGTTGTCTAGGGATACTAGGCACTGCATGGGAGACTTTCCAGTCAACATCATGCTGCATGCAATGGCTTCAAACTTGACGGATGGAATGTACATGTGCTCATTTACAGCAAGTGGCATGATCCGGCGAAGGTTTCACATATGGATCTACAATACTGTTAGACGGACAGCCAATTGCTGTCCAACAGCAAGCATCGGCAACAAGAGATTAGCTCGTGTTGCCTTTTGACTTCGCCGTTGCAACATCAATAGATATCAATAGAAGTTCCGTTGTGTGGATACACTTGCGTCGCAATTTCTTCAAGCACAATGTGTATGGTCTATATTCTTGGATGAGGTGTTTTAACGTGCTGGTGATTTGTGATTTAGTGTTCCATTAGCTAATCCTCAATTAAGCACTACCAACCTTAGTTAATCAACCATACAATCAACCACCAAATTACCCAACCATAACTGAACCACTATATAGTCAACATTAGTCAACCCTTGCTTAACCATCATATCAACCAACCATTAACCAACCATTAAGCAACCATCCTCAACCAACCATCAACCAACCATTGAACCATGGAGCACTCCTTGTCCTCCACAGCTCCCAGGCGACGGCGGCGCCCTGGGCGCCTTGACTGCCTTGGCCACCCAAGCGGCGGTGCAGAGCGACGTGCAGCACCGTGGCAGCAGCGGAGCGCTCCAATGGCGGCCATGGGATGACCGGGGTTGGGAGGTAGCAATGGTTGAGTTATGTTGAGTTGATTAAGCTATGATGGGTTGACGGATGTTGATGGGTAGCAATGATTGATAGGTAATCATGAGATTATAGGCTATGATGGGTTATAGCAGTGGTTATCATGGATATGATGACCCGACAACAATGATTATCCATAGGTAGGCAACAATGATTATAGCAATGGTAGCAATGGTTATACCAGGATTGATAGGTCATGGATATGGCAATAGGCATGATAGGTTAACATGGTTATGATGGTAATGGTTATCGTTAAATCGTCGCAAAGGTTATGATTGGATATGATAGCAATGGTTGATAGGTAGCAATGGTAGGTAACAATGGTTTATATAGGTATAATGATGGGATAGGTCAAATATGAGCCAGCTGCATGGCTATAATGATTAACAGTGGTCAAAACAATGGTTTTGGGTAGATCGGTAACAACGGGTATAATGGGTAGAAACAAAGCTTGATAGGCAACAATGGTTGAGTTGTAATCGTGGTTGATGGGTAATAATGGTTGATAGGTAATCATGATTATGGGCTATGATGGGTTATGATGTTTTGCGGTTACAACCAACGCAATGATCGGATAGGTTGACAAGGGTTGCAGGATGGTTGAGAGGTAGCGATGATCAACATGTAATAGGATGGTTTCAGGATGGGCGTGTGAGCTACAGGATGGTTGCGGGACGGTGGTATTAGAATGAGTTCTCGCGTTTTTAGGGGAACTGACATTAATAGCTAAGGTGATAGGATGGCTGAGAGGCAACCAACAATGATGAAAAATGCCTCTAGGATGGTTGGGACAAATCCCGCTTATTGATGGTTGATGCAGGAATCTAGGTTTGACCTCTTCATTCAGCAATTCAATCCACATAGGAGTTGATGACCAAAAATGGTTGGTTGCATGGGATGGTGACGGTATAGGTTGTTGTCTAGGTTTAAGATGGTTTATATAACCATCAATTGGCCGTTGAAGATGATTTCACTTCATTGATAATGAGTACCGGTGAAATTCTGGTTGAAATTTGATGTAGGATGCTCAGCTACTACATTGCTACTATAGAAAATTACAGGGTTTTTATAGGATGGTGGGAATAACAGTGGTTATATGGTAGGTTCTCAATGTGTTTAACCATGATGGTGCTCACCGGCGATTTCTGTCGCCAGCGGCTGGACCACACTTGGCCGTTTTGTCCCTTGTGCCGATCCAGTGGAGACTCCCACAGCGTCAGTCGATCCCTGTCACTGTGAATGCTCTTGATGGATCCTGCAGATCTCAATGGTTTTGTTTTACTGGGATTTGGAGGGTGCCCATCAGCAGTCCATAAGTAATTGATGGGTTTTAACACGTGTGGAACATTTGTCTAGATCATTTCCATGATTTTGATCATTCAAAATTCGAAATGCAAAGTCTCAGATGTTCAAAGATGGGAATAGTTTGCATTTTTCATGTTCAAACATGGTTGCTGAACTATGATGAATTATCATTCCAGGGGGTTGAGCCAGGGGGAGATTCATTCACAATTCACAATTCACAATGTTTTGAAATGATGAAAGCGGTTCCCACCTCGTCAGGGAGCGTTTGAACTTGATCAACGGCTTGCAGGAGGCGATGCTTGGTGAAGGTGTTCATGTACCGATGGCCCAAGGTGACCGTTTCCCATGATTTCCCTACGAAGCCCCATCTCCCCATGATTTTCAGGGATGGTTTGGTGCCTGATATGGTTCAACCAAGTCGTTCTTTGGGTCCAGCCATAGTACCACGCATGCGGTGATCAAGTGATGTCACGTCTAAACACGGTAGAAAGTCGCCAAAGATCCCGTGCATTGCCATGGCAGGGCTTGGAAACCTGAGACTTTCGTCACTCGCGTTGCAGGCGATGAAGACCGCCGTGAAAACCCCACAAGATCTGGAGCCTCGTCTGCTTGCGGTGAAGCTATCATTCCCGCTGGCACCCAGCAGAAATCTGGGCGTAATGATTGGTTCATGGTCGGTTGATGCTTGGTTACTGGTTGTAACTAATGGCTTAATGGTTGATGAATGGTTATGAATGGTCATGAATGGTTATGAATGGTTGACGTTTAATGGTTGGTCATAACTATACAAGTGTTGAATGGTTGGTTAGTGGTGAACGTTTGAGTAACGGTTGGTTATATGGCAACCTTTTGACACATCACACGGAAATAGGTGGCCACCCATCGGGCTGCACAGGAGTGCTGATCATCCTACGTTAAGAATCTAGGAACTTGCAAGCGTGAATGGTTTTTAAAAAAAGGGTTCAAGTCACAAGTAATGATTCCTCTTCGGGGTGGGGTGTTCTTTGTGGGCGAATGGTTTGAAAGTTGATGCCAGTGACGCACAAGCATACATCAACGCGCACATATACAGACTTGTGCAGATAAAATGGCATAAAATGGTGTTTAAGATGATTTCCCCACAACATCACAACATTCCACATCCATCATCTCAGATCAACAATTCACAGCCATCCATCAGAAGTTCCTGCAGCTCCTTGGGCGAGGATTTGATGCTGGCGACACGGTGGCCCCTGTGGAGTTGGGGGCTCTGAGTGGAGCTCCGCTTTCCAAGGCTACCACCACAGCAAGGCATTTGGTTACGTAGATCAGCCCTGAGATGAGGAAATTGAATGACCTTTGACTCAGCGTTTCGAACCAGTTTTCAATAATTTTAATGGAGGTTGGCCACGTCGTGAGACTTCATAGTACCGTCATAGTCGGGTGTATTTACGCCCTGAGAGTCAGGGAAGGTCCAGATTTGCGTGCACGTCAGACCAAGAAAAGAAGGGGGAGGAAGCACAGCGAGATCAAATGAGATCAAGATGGAGCCAACCAACGCTCGGCATTTACATCATATTGCCATTCATTACTGATTTTGAATGACTTGTATTTATATGTTTTACCGCTATCCTATCCTGGCAGTATTTATCAAGCTGCATATTGAGTCAGTATCCTTCAGACGTTTCTGTTCAGACATTTTCATGCAAGAGTGAAGGTATGGAGGTATAGCATTTTGTGGCATCAATACTTTGCATTTGATGCAATTTGTACCACTTTACACTTGGATTGTTGCTGTTGTTGCTGTCGTCGTTGCTTCTGCTCAGTTTTGTTCCTTGTAACCTGACCTGCAGCCCCTGAGGTCTGATTCACTTCACAGTAGATGCCATCAGCATACCCCCGCCACCAGTGAAAGCCTGAGGGGCTTTCAAAGGGCGGCGCCGGTGCCACAAGAACGGAGGGTGGCGACACCAGAGCCCAAGTTTGCTGATCCATAAAGTATTCTTACCCTGGCAGCATTCTACAACCCCATGAGCTTGGAAAGCCTTTGACTCATTGTGACTTCTTGATACTTTTTGACACATCAGCAAGCACAATGACCCTTGGTTCTGTTTGTTTGCATTGAGGAGGTCATACCTAGAGCCTGCCAGAGATTGTTTCTAGCAAGGGTCCTTGAGTGATAAAATTAACTCATGATGAATGAAGGGTCATTTGCTCCTTACTTACAGGTTCCAAACTTTGAGGCCACAGGGGTACAACAGAGACAAAATTCAGCCGAAGAAAATACAGGAGGAAAGTAACATTACCCACGGAGGTTGCCACAAGGGATTTGGCAGCTTTTTATCCATAGCAGAAGGTGAACCTTCAGCAAAGTCGATCGGGATTGCACTGATTCCATAACAGCGAGCCAATAATGTATTCAGCGCCAGTTTCGTGAATTATGGATTTTGATGCGATTGACCTAGGATTACTTTTCTTCATCCGTACTGATGGCATTTTATGGTCCACGATGCCATTTAATGCCCACAAAATTCAAGCATTCCACCTTCCAACTTGTGGCCCTTGCCGCTGATCAGTCCTGCACCGTAGCTGCCAAAGCCGAGATGACCTCGTCATCTTGAAAGCATTTGAAAAGCCACAGTTTTGGTGCTGGAGCCGGTTGCCATAGCGGGCCAGAGGGGTAAAGGCCTTTTCCCTCAAATGAGAATGGAAATCGTGAAAGAAAAAGGAAGGTGACAGTTTTGTTCTTGGAAGGTGCGACCTAAGCACGCAACAGCTTTGGGGAAGAGGCTTTGTTCCCAAGGTCCTTTGGTGGCAGGCTTAGTCACATCACACGCCTTCCAGTTTTGAGGCTTGACAGGCCTTACTACAGGCCTTTGAAAAGCAGGCATTGTGGCAGAATTATCTTGAGCTTTGTAAAGCCTGAGCAGCTGCTGGGCTCAGCTGATTGTTCCATGAACAAGTGACGCAACATGGACCCAGGCCTTGTAGCTCTCTTGTGAAACTGTGCACCCTTGGCTCACTAAGCAAACGTGTAGCCTTGTGTTGCTACCATGTTGAGTGCTTTCCTCACCCAGCAGTGTACTGATCAGTTGGTACAGGCTAAGCTAAACGGAGCTGACTTGAAAAGGTCAGTCTGAGTGCGTGCGCGGCCCCTGCGACCAATACGAGCGCATAGGGAGTTTCCGCATAAATTCACAGCACTCGTGGAAGGAATGGAGGTGTCAGTGCTTTGGGGGACAGGTCATGAACGAGAGCGGTTGCCGCTAGGTGACACCTTTCCATCATTTTTTTGAGTCCCAGCTCGTTGACTCAACTTGACCTGTCATAAAGTGCTGAGCCACTTAACGATGTTCCTTCTCAACTGTTAACGCATAGGCTTGAACATGATCCTGACGGAATGTCCTCAGGAAGTTTCGCAGAATGAGACGATAGAAAACCCTTGCCGGGCGTTGTGGGTGACCAGTTCTTCACAGGGACGGACAAGCAAGTGGACCTGGATAGCGGCTGGTATGCAATCAAGGTATATTAATGTCAAGCCTCAAAATCTCTGATTGTTTGCATGCTGGTGAGCACGACACCACCCTCATAGATTTTTTTAATTGACCAGGGTTGAGACAACTCAGATTGCTTTGGGAACTCGATATAGCCAAGCTGACTCACTGACTGGATCAATAGATTCAAAGAGCAGAGTGTGGGTTTTGCTGCATTCGAATGCCATTGGCATACGCCCATGTAGATGGTGTAGTTTGGCATGACTTTGTTTTGGTGAAAGGCTGTGTATCACTCAATAGATGTTTGCATGTACACATGTGCACATTGCATTTATATATATACAGTATATAAATAGATTATCACATGTCTACAGTTCCCTTACCTTTGGCGTTCCCAGATGATTTCCAGCACTTGCAGCTTGGTTTTCGCTCCCTGGAGTTGCTGGTCCAACGTTGGACGTGGTGCAGGAGCATTGCTATGTGTCCGATTGCGTCCCTATCATCACCCAAAAAAGGTGGAGGACAAATAGATTCATAATTAGGATCGATTGTTTGTCAATGAATTTTTCTCCGACACCGCCAATCTTGACACTGTCAATGGATTTGCTCGGGCTGGAAGACACCTCAAGCTTCAGGTCTTTGTCCCAAAAACTTGGCAGCACAATGAAGAATTTATAAAAGCGAGGGCAAAGTGTTCCGATACAAAGGTATTATATATATATACTCTCTATATATATATATATATATATGGGTGGTACTCCTCTGTTTTGTTCGTAGAAAGGTTCATGGAAGTTCGATGCGAGTTTGTTCAGGAACTTGAGGTGTAGAACAACCATCGCAGATTCTTCTGCTGTGGGAAAGAGTGCCCCACTCAATCGCAAGATATGATGAAGTCTGACATCGGCCCAGCTTGCCGGTCAAACTGTTCACCCAAATCCAGGACCCAGCCTGCCATACCCAGGAATCAGATCTCTCCCAGCTGCCCTGGCAGGTGACCAAGAAGAACCAGACGGCGGTGCCACTGGACGGCAACCTGCACGCGCTGATGTTGCCACAGGCGAGCCGCCAGCTTGGATGTTGGGCCGAACCACACGCGGCCACTTTAGAAAACACCATAGTAACCATCCGTTATCAATCAACATCATATGATGAACCATATGTTTTTCACTGATAGCCATATGATATGTGTAGAGTGGTGCAAACATTAGCCATGTTTTCAGCGCGTGGTACTAACAATTGCTTTTGATTGTAGCTACTAATCGATGTCCACATGAGTAATTGCCCATCATGAATAGATATGGCCGTTTGTCAATACCTTGTACCTTAAGAACACCCTGTTGGGATGTTCACATATGCTTTTCTGTGGTATGCTTGGTATTGACCGACAGCACCAAAAATACCAATATGCCTCAATACCTTTGTTGTTCGGAACCATACATAGTTGGCACCAAATTCGCTCACCAGTAGATTGGCCATTTGACAGCCATCAAAGTGATCAAGCATTCCCCATTTTTCGTCCCGTTTTTACCTGGAGGCTGATCCTTCTGAGGCGCAAAGAACTGGGTGGCGGAAAGATGCAGCGCTCGATATGTGCTTATTGGGTATGTGTTATTTTATGTTTGCATGCCGGCTGAGCTTAACACATTTTAGATCATTTGCGCGTATTGGCTGGTAAATGTAATGAATCAACAAGGAGTGAAACCAACGCCAAGATGATCTATCAATCAAGCAGCTGGCCGATCGTTTCAAATGTCCATCTTTTTTGCGAAGCCATGTGCTTCGGAACGCTCTTGCTGGACCAACTAGCATTTAGTAGCATATTTTTGGAGGGTGGATGAAAGGACCAATCACGATTTGCACAGCAGCAGTTTCTGGTCCATCGACTTAAAGCTGCCAGTGAGTCCATGTATGTCCATGTCAGTTCTCTCCATCATCGGAGTCAGCACGCGTGAGCAATGCATGTTGGCGATGAAAGGAAGTTTATGCATGTCGGTATCAACATGAGTCCCTGGGATCACAACTGCCTTTTGATTCCTACCGTGCAAAAAGAGCAGCAACAAGAGCAGGTTCATGCTGCTGTGAGTCGCAATAGCGTTCCTGGGCAGCATTAAGTTTGAGAACATCTCGAGGGAGGGTCCCTTGCTGCAAAAGCTTCGCATAGATGTGCATGCTTAGATTTGTGTCTGCTCATTTTCATACCAAGGTCAACCAACAGCAATGAGGGTATGTAGCTAACATAGCATGGCCAAGATCCACCATCTGTACAGATGTGTGCAGTATCCAATTTTTGTTTTGAAATGATTTCGGTTGGGATAGTCTAAAAATGATCCGCGGTTGTGTGCTTGCTTCTTGCATTTTGGTCATGACCAACATGCCATACTATGCAACATCAGAATCTCGTTCAATACGAAAAAGATCTCAAAAGATCCAACGAGTATATGGGGAGCACATACCTGCCATGGTGGTTCCTTGCTTGCTGTCATTTGTTCATGGCTCATCATTTCCCGTTTTGGTTCCTGAAGGCTTCAGAAGGTGACATCGGAGTACCTGTGACAGTGGTTGCGCCCACGTGGATCTTAAACTTATATGGAGCATTAAAAAACGGCAAGCATATCCATCGTCCATGTTGTTGCCGTCATCGTTGTGGTTGCTGTCGTTGTTTGTTGATGTTTGTTGTTGGCTATCTCGATTCCATCCCACCCGTAATTTGATAAACAATTGGCATTTCGAAAAACAACTGGTCGCAGGGCCCACCACCAAACCTAGTCACCACCAAGTTGATTGGTCCGCCATCCACCAAACAAAGTGCCCAATGGGTGTCGTTCCAACTCAGCTGAGGCGTTGGTGACAGAACTGCTGGAGGTGGGATGGTGATGTCAGCCGATTCATCTTGACATAACCGCTATGGGGAACAGCCTCATTTGACAGGAAATTTGTCAGTGTCCGTTGTGATGTCCCAAAATTGTGAACAAACAGCTTGGATGTAAAGTAATTATTATGAAGTGGAAAACTCTTTCAGGTTGTGGGAACAGAAAATGGTTGGCCAAACATTATCAAAAAAAATGAAATTCCCGAACTCCTCCGTGATGCCATGGCCAGCGGATCCCGGGTTGTTTCCAGTGATTTTAGTGGTTTTGGGATCGTTGGAGATACACTGCACCACTTTCATGAAAGCTGTATGGACATATATGGACTCATGTGTTCCATCGGCTGCTATTGCCAACAAGAGTTGACAATGTTTAGAGGTTGATCATGAAAATGCTTGATGACCAGACCCGGGATACTTTGGGGATATGATGATATGGGCGTTTCTCAAAAGAGGGCACCCCCAGTTACCATCCTTGTCGTTGAACCGTGCATGATAACAAACCAACCATAGCTTTGGGGTCCGGGGGGTCCCCCATGTAGGCTTTGGATTTCAGCATGGCATGCTATGACATATTTCATCAGCGGACCGCAGCTCCACCTTCGCACAGAGCATGGACGATGACCAGCTGCAACTGGTCTTTTCGGAAGGCTTTGCATTGCCCGAACCCCGGATGGACTTGTCGTCACAGGGATGGTGGGAGAATGTGGGAGAGCAAGACATGGCAGATGAAATGCACGTGGACAGTGCCTGACGGTTCATTAGAGACGGACAGGGACGTTGTTCTTGCTTGTTCTTCCGGTTGCTTTCATGAATTAGTATCCCCTTCCGAACTGTTTAGTGCATCAGACGATTGGTTGACACATGTAGTTGGCACCTTGGTTTTCCTACAGCGATGCTTCTGGAAAGTTTGTTCCAACTTTGGCCCTGGCCCTTCCATTTTTCCCCGGGCTTCAGCAGAGAGATCTGCGACATTTCGTGGCCGCCTGGCATGGCACAGCATGTCCAGTCACTGTGATCGAACAATTTCCACCATCAGAAAACACTTTGGAAAAGACATCCAATTCCGGACGCAATTACATCGTTTGAATACGTTGATGCCTGACTATATATGGAATGTTCACCAACCATGATTGATTCATGATAAGTTCACACCCCATGTGTACCATTAAGGAACAATTGATCATTACCATGAATCATTCATTTACCACCACTTAAGTAATCATCAATCTGAATTTGAAAAAAAAAAGTGACAGGTGTGAAATCATATGAAATCTGTTAAATATGATTTCATATGATTTTTTTCAAATATCATATGAAACTGTTGGAATTTTATGACTTTCTCCTGTTGTCAACTGCCCGGCTCCAAGGGTGGAGCTGGTCTTGGAACTGGCAAATCACAGTAAGAGCTTCAGCGACGAGGCGACCAATGGGCGCCCGGCGGGCGGATCAAGGGATGGCGACACGGTGAGAAGCACAAGTGGTTCATGGAGGATTTGGATATGGAGGTTCTATGCATTTAGTCCTGGATGTTCATTGGTAGATTTGGTAGGTTGTTCATGGATTTTCATGGTAGTTCTATGCATTTACTTAACTCATTTTGATGAGCACTTATTGGATTTCTTGGGTGCGTTTTCCGGCGGGAACACACCAGAGGCATAAGCCATTCTGGAGATCAGTTTCATTTCAAATGTGTTTTTGCAATGTGAGAGCGTCAGCTAATCATTTGCATCCATGCCAAATGTTTGTTGAAGAGCTGTTGTGGCTCAGCGCGAGCGGAACTGCTCCGCAGAGACTGTTGATACCAGTGCTCCTTGGCTGAGACTGTAGTGGAAATGCAGTGGTTCCAACAGCAGGCACACGGTGCGAAAAGGGGCAACATATATGATGAGATGAGTCTCGCAAATTGTGCCGTAAGGGAAATTGCTACCATCAATCAAGTTTGTAGCATTGAACAAGAATGAAATGATGATAGCGTGGCTTCCATCTTTGTTGCTTGGATCTTCATTGACCCAGGCTCCACTCCTTTCCTGTCATTTCGTGAGATTTGGGTATGGCCAAGCCATCCCCAGTCCTCGATGCCTGGCGCAATGATTGTGGTACTCGGGTGCGGCTGTACCATGGCACCGGTAGGATTGATTTCATTAATAACAAAAGTAGTTTGAATGAAAATACGGCCTGGTTATGAGTCACCAAACGAGCCACTATACACAGCGGTGCTCCACGTGCCTCTTCGCAGACAGATTTGCACCCCAAACCCAGCTATACCCAGCTATTCCGTACCTGTTCCTGCTGTTTTGCAAGTGTTGTTGTGGGTGTGAAGCTGGAGCTGCACTGGTGTGTGTGAAGCTAGCAGCAAACCAACAGCTGATTTGTGAACAATGGCTGTAGGAAATCTTGGAAGTACATAAAGTACTGTGGATCGAAGTAGCAACTGCTGGATCCCTAGACCCCGGTTCTTCACAGCCAAGGGGTTGCCGAAAACTCGTTGCGTCCAATAAACAATTCCCAAATCAAGATAGGTAGTGGTGGTGGTTCATGATGATGGTTAGTTTGCACTTGTAAAATGGGTGTGCCAATGTATGACAACAGAGTATGTAGTGCATTGATGTTTTTTTTTTGGTGTTGCTTGTTTGAAATTGACATGTCATCGTTCTACGTAGAGCTACTACCCGTACTTTTCTGGAGAGCCCCAAATCGAAACTCGATTTCAACATAAAGCAGGCATCAGGTGCCATTGTCCCACCAATGAGTTTCATAGCTAAGAAATGATAAGTGGTTGTTTGTTGGTTGTTTGATGGGTTGCTTGTGTTTCCCTGTCGGGATGGTGATCAACTGAAACCAGATTTCACCAATGTGCACCACATCATTTCGGCCCAGGATGACTTTGAGAGTTTGAGAGTTCTTGGCAAAGGCAGCCGCTCGCCGGCGATTTCTCTCAGCGAAGTGGCAGCCGAAGCTGGTTCAACTGGCCAATCAGGGGTTGCAACATGTTGAGTCCACGTGGTGCTCCAACAAAACGGAACTAATGTGATTGATCCACAAGCTCTATAAAGATGGCTTCCTAAATCAAAAGACAGTTGTTGAAAGAAAAGGCAATGATTCGCCAGTCTTTCGGAACCAGCGTTGCTTCCATGTCAGAATCCTTTTTGTAGAATGGGCATGGGGAATAGTCCATGCCAGCTGGCTATAGCATCCTACCGTGATTCAAAGGCCAACATACGCATTTCTTTGTGAAGTGCTGCACCTGAACTCGCCCAGCCTCTAAAGATATGTTGCCAGCGTCCATTCATTAAAAGCATGGATTACAGTAGTTTCTGAGACATGCGGTGCCAATGATTTGGAGTATATATGTGTTTGAAAATGTGCCATCAAGCTGTGGTTTCTTTTTTGACATAGCCATCAACGGTCGACCACTTCACACTGCTTGGCCCGCCAAGAGTCTAGCATAAGGAACGCCTGAAATTGGTGGCTAGAGTGGAAATTCTACATGCCTAGCACGTTAGATAAATTTAAATACCCCGGGCATTGGATATCTTATCTTCATTCTGAGGATTCACTTTCGAGGATTTCCTGCAGGTTTTGCCAAATAGTGTTATGATACGTCGTCATATTCTTGGTAGCAAACAGACTTTCAAGACTGTCAGTGCTGTACTCATACCACATTTCATTGAAAGAGAGATGTACCAGTATGTATGTAACACAACATTTGCTTGTTTTGTTTCATTATCATCCGTTTCAAGTTTTGCCACAACAACAATGTTGAAGCCAAGTGCATGAGTGAAATGAAAATGCTTCATGAACTCCGTGTGCATTGGTGCAATGGACTCAGGTTATGGCAAGGTCTTCCTGGTGCGTCACAGGGATTCAGGCCAGGACAAGCTCTATGCCATGAAAATGTTCCTGCCTCAGCGGTGTGATGCTGATGGTGGCTTATGCTTGATCATGCTTGATGAATGCACAGAAAGACCCCGAGGCCACGCATCTATCATCAAATTACCAAATATCATCATACATCATTATTGATCTCAAGCCTAAAGTTTTACTAATAAATTGCTCACTTCACAGTTCACGTATGTTTGTTCGTTTTAATCCCAACGGTATTCTAAGCATGCTTTAATTCTGCGACGTGTCAAGATTTAATAGACCACTAATTAGCTGTTTTGATGGACCCTCGTCATTGGTATGGGAAACAGCTCATGCATCATATGCTATGATCACCATACAGATGTAATGATGTGATGTTGTATTTTGCCTGCATTTGCACGCGTGCACACGTATGAATTTGAAACTAGTCAATGCCCAATGATGCACACAGAGCAGATGCTTGCAACACAAATATCCTGAATTTTGACCATCCAACACATGGGATTTCAGTGGTCAAACAATCACTGCTGGGCAGTGCTGAGACATGATTTGGAGAGAAATGTAGGGAAAATCATATCCTTTCATGCGGCACCAGTCTCAACGCAGCACACCAACTGAAGCCGTGATTCCACTTTAGGCTGCGAAAGGAGCACGTCCTGAACCGTTCCTGAGCCAAGCCCGTTGAGGATGTCCTAATGCATAGTATTGAGCAGAGTTTGTTAGTTTGGGGGTCCAGCACTTTCCAGCCTCGTTCGCGGTCACTCTAGGATATCTAGGCGTTGTCCACGGTGCAATGGAATTCTGCATGCTCGTTCACCTTGTGACAAGACAGGGCATTTGCTGATCAACACCAGGCGATTGGCTGCATGTGATGAGGCGATAACCCTACAGTTGACAACTAGGAAAACGATGTAGTCCCATCAGGCCAGATTCAAAACAAACTCCTCAACGTCTCGGCGGGATTCAGGCGGTATTTTAAGTGTCCCCTTCACCGGACTGCTGAGTGGACAGGTTTTTGTAGCTTTTGGGCAAAATCTCCCCGAGATTGTTATCGGTATGTATCATGGTCATGTGACAGGTCAATGGCTCATGGCAGGTGAAACATTCATCCGCACCACCTCGTGTCCCACTGCGGGCAGACAGCTGAGGCAACCAGGTTGAGCATACCAAGACGGAGAGAAATGTGCACTGCCTGCGTTTCAGCGATGCCAAGCCAAGCAGTTTATCGATTGATTGTGAGGTAATGATTAATAAAAGCTACACGATGAGTAGATCATTGCCATTACTTTCCCAAATTTCCCACATTGTATTGAAACAATGGGTGAAATTGTAATTCAAACTGTATTTGTTGAATTATATAGTTAGCCGCAAGTCCGTGTGAAAATGATAGCTCTAATCTATGGGTTCTTCATGGGATTGCACAGGAGTATCAAGAGGTGTTCATCAGTGCCATAGTGAGTGCGCATGAGAAGGAACACAGTGAGACGTCACATGATTCACCATCGCTGCTGCTGGGCATCGCTTGGTGAGGTGTTGGAGCATGTCTCCCATCCCTTCATTGTCTCCCTGCACTATGCCTTTCAGACGCCCAAGAAGTGAGACTTCTCAGTGAAAGCTTTGGGGAAAGGACAACTGCTGTTTACACATCCCATTGTGATCCCTTCAGTCCCTATAGGAAAAGCCCCAATGTTTCCAGCAATCTTGCTGAGATCTCAGGCACCTCGTGCCATTCCCGTGATCATCCACGGTCAACCATGGCCTGTCCAATGGTCCCATCGTCCCATCCATGGTTCCATGCCGTTCCTTTCAGGTTGTACCTGGTCCTGGACTACTGTCCGGGTGGAGAGCTCTTTTTTCATCTCAGCCGTGCGGGACGCTTCTCGGAGGGCCGAACGAGGCGGGACAGCGGGAGGGAGGGTTCGGGGCCGTTACGAGCCAAGGGACTGAAGTGAAATGCGTGGTCAACATAGGGTCAGAAGTGAAATTACAGGAGGCCTTGCCAAACTGATGGTGTATGTTTCGATTCTTTTTCTTGGATGCCGATTCTTTCATTAGTTTGAAACAAAATCTTAAAGTCAAAGAATTGCAAGGGAAGATGTGCAGGAGCCTTCGTACACGATCCTGACACTCCCCCAAAACAAAGCAATTTGCAAGAATTTTGCAAAGCAGTGAGGATCGCGTCAATGATGTACTGGAACAAGTCTGAGAGGATATTGCCAACGGTGTGCCGTATCAACCGCCGCCCTAAGCTACAAAATGATGTAACGGTGAGCGGGGAAAGGGCACAAAAGAGTCAATTTGGAGGTAACCATTTTGGGACTTCACATCCGCGTTTGATGTACGCAGTGACACGGCTGGAAAATCCATCCGTCATTGTCATTTCCTTTGAATCGCCATCAGAACCAGAAGGTAAAGTGGTTGGTTCATGCCTTTCAGAAGGTACCCAACACGATGCCACAATTGTTGGAGCATACGTATGGATAATGTAACATGATTTTAAACGCTTCAACATGATCCAGCACCCCGTTTGTTGTGGAGGTTCTACACCTGCGAGCTACTCTTGGCCCTGGAATACTTGCACAGCTTAAACATCATCTTCAGGCACCTCAGGGAACTCCAACTGCAGCTCAAAGGAACACCTGGGTTGATTTGTCGTATAGATGACAGATACGGAGACTGATTGGAAAACCAACTGCTGGATGCCAGCTCCCATCAGATGTTGAGCGCATGGGGCACGCAAAAAGCCAGTCACTTGACTTGATGTTGGATGAGGTAAAGAGCTCCCACTCGGGATCCCCGGTGGATATCCTCCAACTCTGATTGAAACAGCCTTTCGGAACAGTGATGGCCTAATGGGTCGATTCTCAAAAATGGTGCGACGCTTCGCAGTGAGTCCCGCGCCCAAAACTTTCCTGTGGCGCAGGGATCTGAAACCCGAGAATGTGTTGCTGGATGAATGCGGTCATGCCACTGGGCTCACAGCAGAGGCTGAGCATGGCATGTTGTGTTTTCATAATGGGAAGAGACAGAAAAGTGGTCGTTTCAGTGGAATGAGCGGTATGTGAGATGTTTCAGAATCATTTCTGGGCAGACCGTCGTCCACGGTCGAAACTGTGACATGGACCGGCCAAGTGAAGACCCCCACAAGGATCCACATGGTCCCACTACGACACGGGCTTGACACAAAGAAAACGCAAAGTTTACCAGATGGGGTACCCCACATCCATCAAAGATATCAAAGTATGATACGAATGATAAAAACAATGTCCAACAGGATCCAACAGGAACATCCAAAAATTGCAATTATCAAAAGCAATTACGACAGAAGGAAGATAACCAAACCAAAAATTTAGAAAATATTGGTAAACCATGGTTGGGCATACTGTGGTGCACCATTGCGGCATCAATGTGGAAGACTCCTCCAGTGATAGCATGATTTGAGTGGCCACTCTTACCCCCAATCTGACTCTACCAGCAGAGGCATGCTGGTTGATTCTATGAGTGCCCCCAAGCCTAGATGCCTTCGACAAAATCACTGAACAAGTTGAACTTCCGGCAACTTGAGTCACAGGAGCAAAGTTGAACTGCAGCTTGAGCATGGCTTTCCTCGGGCAAGCAACTTCAAGTTTCCAAGCATTTTGCGGGATGTGCGGCTCCATTTGCTTTTTCTGGGCACATGTTTGTCACACGTCCGAATATGTGCAGTCCAGCAATGCCTGTGTTGTGGGTCCACGTTAAGTACTTGTTTCAATGTATGACCATCTAGTTCTGTCCTTTGCATTCACTCAGAAAGAATTAGCCAATGTCATGACGAAGGCCAAATACAGAACCAGCTAGCCATAGAAAAACATTCATCAAATCCTGATCCTGAGTTTCTTTGCAGTTGCACAGCTGTATAGTTGTATTTGACACTTCCACGTCAGATGCATATGTGACGGCATTGTTATGCATTTGAGTCGTTCCAGCCACCTCTTGTTCCAATTCTGGCACTTGAGGCGAAACTGACAGACTTTGGGCTTTCAAAGGAAGGCTGGAATGGGCTGCACGATGCATTACACTGAAAGATGGCATTGCCCCCATTTGGGCGGTCCCATTTCCATGAGAGCAATCTTGTTGATTGGGATTTTGCTCCGTGTTTCCATCCTTCGGTGGAGGCATTTGCGACAACTTCTCCGCTCGGACGATGTGTGGAACCCCTGAGTACCTTGCGCCCGAGCTTTTGGACAGCAAAGGTCATGGGAAGGCAGTGGATTGGCTCCCTGGCTGCAGCATAGACTGGTGGCATTTGGTGGCAGGTAACAGTTGGTAGAAAGGTTGGTTCAAGTTGGTTCTGTTCACACATTAAGGTAGCCCCATGACATGAATCAAGTCTGTCGCGAAATCACAATTTGGATGTACACAACACATTTTGCACCATCTATTCGCGCCACCCTATCGTGATTCATCAGCAATCACTGGGCGTATATCCAACGGTAGGGCAGATATACCAATCGGTTTGGCGGCGGTTTCAGCAGGCTCAATGGTGTTGATCGTGTTGCTTTCTGCATGTAGCTAGGATTGCGGCTTTTGAATGCTTTTGAAGGGACCCATACCTTCCTTGGGCTTCAAACAACCAACCTGCTGTTGCTTCGCTGGAGCTTGCTGGGGGAGTGGAACTTCCAGCTAGCTGATGTTGATTGGCTCCTTTCATTTTTTGATGTCCATCCACCTTGGATGACAAATCAATTCATTTTGTGCTTGGGGATTGTTGAAAAACTGATCAATCCTCCACTCATTGCAAGCTCCGAGGTATTCTTTAGGCGCTTTGTGCTACGAAATGTTGACGGGTTTGCCGCCCTACTACACTCAGGAGATTCTGTTAGCATTGGGATGACCCCAAAATGCTGAGATGATTGAGAGGTGAGTACCTATGATGGCACATGTCACACCGGCACACACTCGTTTGGTGATCGATGGGAAAAAGAATTCCTTCGGCCTGAAACTTGCGAGTTTGTGCTTCTTGAGACAAGTACATCTTGGCCAAACGAAGCTCAAAAAGAATTCATAGGGCCAGAGTCAGAGAAGAGGTTGAATATCACCCGGTTCTCCCACTAGGCCATACGAACGGTGGTCTCGTTTTGCTTTGATTGTTATATTTTTATGCATTCTTTGTTTTCGGTGACCGGGAAACAAATACCATGTCGCGGAATTGGTTTTTTAATTGTAATGTTTTGCTTTCTGATTGCCGGGGAAATCTGGGGAATGTTTTCTCGATTGTATTGTTCTTTGTGTTTTTGCCCGTGCCGATTATACCGCCAAGGGACTGTTAATTGTTTAGGGTGTTTGCATGTGTTTGCCATTGTTGCCAGGATTTACCAAGTAAGTTTGGAAGCAAGACGAGGAGTGGTAGAAATTTAGGTAGCAGCTGTGGAAGAAACCAATTCAGGAGTTACAAGATTTTGGCTGCATGGTTGGAAGAATCTGAAACTGCCGATGGTGGGGTTGATCTTGTGTTTGAACCACAAGAGATCAATGACTTTAGGGAGATAGGGCATCCAACGAATGACTGTTCTGTTCGAATATATATATGGTGACTTGTTTTTCTCTTGTAACGACCATTCTCTCCCGAATCTTCAGGGTGAAAGGTCAATGGGGAACCTCAAGTGCTACCATGGCTGGCATCCAACCACACTTTTTTCTAGCACTTCAGGTTCTGCCAACCTTTCACCATGTCAAGCAACTAACAAACGCACCATCTCCGTCCATTTTCGGTTTCAAGTGTCCCCAGTGCCCAGCAGGACCGGAATTTGCTGTTCGATCGAATTCGAAGAGCTCAGCTGCAATACCCTCAGTACATCAGTGCGGTGGCAAAGGCTTTGTTACAAGGCGCGCAGCACAGCATTGAGACCTGGGAGGTTGCTTTGTATTTGTCGCAAGATGTCGCAAGGTAACTATGCTGAGTGCGTATGCAATATTATTGTAATCGTGTTTTATCCACTGATTGGTTAGAAGGTGTTCTTTACTTTGTCATTCACAATTTGAACATGAACATATTTGAAAATCCGAAATCCTTCTTGAAACACCTTGAGTTAGGAGGCATTTTTTCAGGCGTTCATGCTGCCCAGGGGATTTTGTATGATTTATTTCACGCCATCACGAACCCACTTTCCCACAGCTGGAGGTTTGCTGACAAGACAGCCAGAATCCCGACTTGGCGGTGGCCCAGACGACGGTCTCTTGACCGCATCCCTGCACGACATGCCTGCAACATCTTCTGCAATGCAGTGTAACATGTACTATGATATCCTATATATCATTATATATCCTATGCTGAAACCTTTTTTTGAATTCGCCAAGCGTCATGCAAATGGACCCTTGAAATGCCTGCTCCTCTACCTTGCTCCAACTTTTCCGAGAGCCGTCGTCACGGTTGTGGAAAAGAAAAACCTGCTTGCTGTGCGGAGGTGCAGAAGTTCGAGCACATAGTTTCTTCTCCACCGTGGATTGGCAGGTGTGAAACATGGCCGGCCACCTTCCATTGGTTTGTCCACATGCGCACGCTTATATATACAATTGCTCACAATGGATTGCCATGTGGTTCGTCAATTGGTGATCGTGGGCTACTTAGAGATCTTATCAGATACGTTTTAATAATGATTGATAGCGGGTGGGTAATGTTTTCGTGGTTTGATTATATTCAACATTGGTTCTGAGAGTCGATGGAGCAATGACGTACCATGACGCACCGTATTTCTTGTGTTTTTTAATATTATATAGTTATACTCCTCATATTCTTTCATGATCCGCGACAATCACACGTCAGTGGCTGCCACCCTTTGCCACACCCTTTTTTGGGGAACAGTAAGGGCAACCCTTTCTCACCATATTCAGATGTTTTGGATTGTTTTGGAGGATGTATGTTTTTTTACATGTGTACGTTGAAATGCGCACATACATTTCCAGTCGCTACAAACATGTGTTTCATGCTGTGTTACATGCGCATCATACTACACTGGTTTGCAGGTATGTATTTCTACAGCTGGTCATAATGCAGCCATGTTCCAGGGAGGTTCATTCCTTGCTGCATGAAAAGCACGGAAATGTTTAGCAACGGGGAGGATCCCCAGCTATTTGTGGTAAAACTTGCAGTGGTCTTTAATATGGACCTTCCAGAAGTCAACATGTTCAGATTTTTTTACCTGATGAGTCTTGTGAGAAGCCATTGCCAGCGGTTTTCTTGACTTGCTACTTCCCCTGAATGGTTTGGCCCAGCTGCATGGAGTCCTTCATCATGCAACCCACCACCCAACATGCCTTTAAGTTTTTAGTTGCCAACATGACTGCATTAGAAAAGGATCCTATATCCTTTTGAAATCAAAAGTTCAGTTGTTTTCGTGATGAAAAACTTGGCCGTCACAGCAGCCACAACCACTGGCAGGCGCTCTACCAGCGCTCGGTGACGCCACCATTCAAGCCCAAGGTGGCAGGTGCAGGCGACGTTTCGAACTTTGAGCCGCTTGGAACAGACGTAGTGAACTACGGAGTGCTGGAACTTCCACATGTTTGGACCAGAAAATTCAGCATTTGATGTGGTCCAGTTGGGGTTTGGACATGTTTGGACACCGTTGCTGGGTGGATAACTGATGAATTCCCTTCTACACGCATGGTCAGCATCCATGGCAGCTCCTCTATCAGAAAACCTGCTAGCTAGAAATGAAAAGCCAACCTTGAGCCATCGCGATGCGGTTGGGTTCATTTGGATATCTATTCCCTATTAGATGTGTTTCGCCGGTGGGATGGTGATGATAAGAGCGGATGTGCTGTTGAAGCGTATGGCGTGGCACGGTGGTAATCCCCACAAATCACCAAAACTGGTTGGTCTTCATGCGGGAGCCAATAGCTCATTTGTGCGTTTAGTTGCAATTCAAATGTTTGGATGACTTTTCCGCCACGCCAAAGATATTCCAATACCTTTCCATTGGAGAGCAGGCATGGCCAAACCACAACCTTCGGCAATCAATACCCTAGCACTGTACTTTGCAAAGGAAAGGATTGCAAGGTTGCAAAATTCAGAGCACCTCGCAATGGATTGTTACAACCAGTGTTTGGTGCGCATCCTCCTATCAACCAAGCCGTCAATGGCTGGTTGATGTTTTTGCGCAATCCACTGGTATCCAACCAAGTAAGTACAGTAGTGTAATTTGAGTTGGTTTTCATCATGGTGTCACCCAGGCAATCCTGACATATTTATATAGGTCAATATTACACATGCTGTGATCATAGATGTTTTAGGGTTATATATAAATAATATATTGTTCATCACAAGCGTACTGTCACGGATAAAGAATCAGGGGCAACCATTTGGCTCAGAATCATAATCATCAACGTTGCCCTCATCAGTCATCATCCAGATCATCAAATAACAAAGATAATCATCCACGATGTGGTGAATGGTCATCTATTAAATCAAAATCACTTCATCATGAGTGGATGCCCTGGCAAAAAAATGACCACTATTTTCATCATCATCATCATCATCATCATCATCATCATCATCATCATTATCATCATCATCATCATCATCATCATCATCATCATCATCATCATCATCATCATCATCATCCTCACGACCATTCTCTTCTTCATCAACATCATCATCCTCACGACCATTCTCTTCTTCATCAACATCGTCCCTTGGCTTATGCCTCCCTTGGCTGAGGAAAGAGTTCGTGGATATGCCATTGGGCATGTCTGAAGCGGACAACCGCCCCGGAGCTGGCGTTCACTTCGAAGGCTTCACTTACCAGGGCCAGTGATGGTTCCCTGAGGCGTTAACGTTTGACAAATTTCTGGAATGGAGTTTGACCATTCCAAATATCATGATATCATGCTTGCTCCTTTGAAAATCATCCTGTCATTATCTATCATAATTTGTCTGAACTTATTGTATTTGTTTGTAAAAATGCAGTTTACAGTCGGTGTTTTCTTCTTGCTTTGCCCAACGAATGGCTGAAACTTGAAATTGGGCGGGTCCAAGATTGAGGTGCCCCAGAGTCGCCAACCGTTTCCTCGGCAGTTTTGTGGTCATTGGCAAGCACAGGGTAGGCAAAATAGTAGCTTGGTTATTGCATATGTTGGGATGGCAGGGGCACTTCCATGGACACGCCTTGGTAGAGCCACGCCCTGGCGCCCTGGCGCCCGCCCGGTGCCCGGACGCTAAAAGTCGGCATCGATTGACGCTTCGCCACGTGGGACAAAAAGCTGGGAGCCACCCGCAGCTGCAGCGTTGCGGGGCATAGAATGGCAGACCACATCATATACCTAATTTGATCCTAACACTATGATGGCAATAACAAATTGCAGATCATATCATAGCAATGGATCATTCGCAAGAATAACAAAGACTATGATGAATTTTATTGGTTGTGGCTTAGGTGAAGAATCAGTATCGTATCAGGAGCACCTCAACTATTAACAAATTTAAAAATGGGAATGTACCAACTGAGGTGTCGGTGATGCCATGCCCAACCGCCCCAGGGTTACCCTAGGGAAACCCATCGTACGAGTGCCATATACCATTTACAGATACACTCAGTGGTTGCATTGCTGCAGATTACTCCACACACAGCGGAGGTACACCACCGCAGAGATTTCAGGACGGTTGTAGGACCAAAGTTTGTTTTCTGCATGGGGGGACAGCATGTCGGGAGGAAACCCTTTTTCTCAGTGGATCGGTCGCTGCAGGTGATGCCAATCCCAGAGGAAGATGAAACCTTCCAGGATTCCGAGACAGCATACAGAACCACCCGGGAGTGCGCTCCCGCAGCCACTGGAGCGGACTGGGCGCACTCTTATTACGTCCGCCTGGAGGTTGAGATAGGTTGGGGGTTCTCAACTTGGATGATTGTTTGCATGTCGCTATGGTTGCATCATTTTGATTCTAGCAATTTCAAGCCAGATGTTTAATGATTGGAGGTCTTCGCCACTATTCTTCGGGGCTTTTTCTCGCCCATGGAAAAAACTAAGATATTGGAAGCCGTGACAATCGAATACATCGAAATGGTTCCGAATGGCTTGATCATTTGCCGAAATCCAACACAGGGTCCCACAGAGCAATGGCATGCCGGTTGCACTACTGATTGATGGGAGAGCTTAAGCAAAGGATCCATGGCGAACTTGTGATCCATCCTCCAAGTCCCCCGACCACCAAATTGACTGAGCCACTCTCGCTCAGTTACATTCGAGAACGTGCTGCCTTTCACAAGCGACAGATCTACAGACAGGCAGCGGTGAGGGGCCCATGGGTTGGACGTCATAAATTTATAGGGCCCCAGGTCGCTTCCAAAGCTTCTGGATGCAGCATGGCGGCCTGTCTTACTCCGCAGAGCAAAGGCATCTCCGTATTCCTGGGCCAGTCATTTGTCAGAGGTCAGATTCCCAGGATTTCCCCATTCTCACCTCTATATGATTGTTCATGGACCGTACTTTGCCAAAGAACCAACAGATTTTCACTTGCCACTGCTCGTGCCCTGAATGATGTCAGGCCTTTGGCATGCTGCGACGTTTCGTGAAGACTATTGAAGTGGTGTTGGATGGGCATTTGCAGTGCAAACTGGCATGATTCCGCTGAGAGTGTGTCAGCCTGCTCTGGATCTTCTTGGTTGGCTTTACCTGGGATATGGTGCCTGGCAACTGGCCAATTCTCATCAATCACAGGTGACATGGGAAATCATGGGGCCACTTTTTTGGCCAACGGCCAACTATGCAAGGGATTTCCCTGAGGTTTCGACGATGTGCAACTGTTGAACCACTTTCAATTTTTCATGCCAGGGTTGATCAACTGGTAACAGACAGATATGGACCTTTCGGACCCAGGTAGGAGTGCCTGTGGATGTGCTTTACATTTTACATTTCAAAATCTTGAGACAGTGTTGAAGGCAGGTTGCAATGCGACATGCAGCCTGGTTACTTCCAGCATTTGTTCAGCAATTTGTTTGTCACCAACCTGGCTTGTTTCTCATATTCCTCTATAGTCTAGCCTTATGAACGTGTCCCTTCGGTGTTTGTTTGTCATTGACATTCATTGATCTACGCTGCTGCAATTCTCTCTATCGTTTTGTTCTGACAAGTGAGCTGCTTTACAAGTTTCAGCATGCCGCGTGCCTTGTGGTTGTCTTTGACGAAGCTGCGACATCATTCCGCTGAGGGATGCATGTAGGAATGCATTTGTTTTATTTTGTCGCTAATACTGTTGGAAATAGCGATGAACAGTGCATACTTGGCCAAATAATCAAGACTCATTTGGCCTGGATAATGCCTCGGTATGGCTCCCCCCTTTGGAACGGTTGCCGATGAACATCAACCAAGTGGGCACTGGAATTCCATGTAGCTTGATGCCATGAATGGTTAGACCTTGCTCTCGGGATAACCGGTGGCATCACAACAGGTCGTTGCATTTCCAAACGCCTGTGTCCGCAGTGTGGTACGTGCACCTTGGCACAGATTCAAAGGGGCAGTGGCAACCATGGGGCCAAGATTTTGGGTAATGGGATGCATTTTTTTCGGGTTGTCTTCGGAGACCAAGTCGATGGAAACCGCTGATCACCGCAAATGAAGCGCCCAGCTCGTTGAGACACTTTTGGTTTTCTGAGCTCCATGTGCCTTGTGACAAGCTGTCGAATTTCATGCTGGTCTTTTAACCCATTTGTGACCGTAGGCGCCATGGCAGAGCCACAAGGGTTGTTTGTTTTGTAGAATCTGCATTTGCACAGGGGTCCAGATGGGAGGCCAAGCAGGGTTTGCCACACTAGCCATGGTTGACTGGAAGTTGATCGCTGGAAAGGTACACGTCACTTCCTTTCCTAGGTCAAAACTCAACAGCCACGGGTAACTGCAAATGATGGGAGCAAATTGTGTCAGGGATAGTTGGAAACATCTCCTGAGAAGGTCGAAGGTATATTTCAGCAAATGTATACATGGGCTGCTTTTTTGTGCCATGTTTGGGTAGCATATGGTAGCATGATGAACCTTCAAGGTGCATCAAACATCATCAAACATTTTCCCGCCATTTCCTGCATTTTTGAGTGGTCCTTGGCTGCGCAACGCGCAACGCATTTTGCGCTCCCAGGCAGGGCGCTTCGAAGCAACGCATTTTGGACGAAGTTCCCTTCAGCCTGTGATGCTCCCAGGTGTTGCTGCTGTTGATTCTACGGGAAGCCAGGCTGTGATAACAAACGATATGGCTATGGGTCAATATTGATTAACTAATGGGGGATGACAACCAACAACAGTAAGGGAAACAAAGGTTAATGATAGGGGAACCAGGGGTACAGGGTTTTGACCCACAGCCATATTTCTCCCGAAGATCATCGTTACAGGGGGATCATTTGAGAACCGCAACCCAAATGATTCGACCAGTTCCCTTGCATTCCCTTGAGTTCCCTCGGGTTCCCTGTTCCCTAGGCCAGATGTTAAGATGAAGGTCTTTGTCCAGATGTGCCCTTAGCTCAGTTGCAACTCAGCTACACAGCACCTCGGGGGCGTCACTGGATGTTTCCGAGGCACGACAAGTTGAAGAATTCAGCGGGTGCTTACTTGTTGAACCTTACTACTCACCCATTGAGAAGTCTGTCACAATGGATCATTAGAATTTGAGGGGTCCATGAATTCGTCATGATCATGAATCATAATCATAATCACAGTCATCATGGTCATCATGATGATCATGGTCATCCTGATCATCAGGGTCATCATCGTCATCCTCATCCTCATCCTTATCCTTATCGTCATGAGTGGCTTTGGTGGTAGGGTCCATTGACAGCCAGATGATACCAGACGAGATTCTTGTGTGTAGGCACTATGGCAGACAAACAAGTTGTCAAAACTAGACGGGACTCCAAGGCACTTGTTCCTAAGCGCAGGGGAAAAAGACAGGACTTGTTTGACTAGATTGTTCATCACACCACCAAGTGTCCGCCTTGAGTCTGAGGATTCACAAGTGGTGGTTCCTCACTTTGGATATTACTTTCTTTGATTAAAAAGTGTCATCATTTATAACTACAACCACATGGTAGGCTTCATTCGTGCTGCAGCCCCAGCAAAGGAATATTACATGGAATACCTAGTGGCCCAGTAGATCTCCTCCGCCGCAGGTGTTGAGCTGAACAACGAGCCTGGGAGCCTGTTGCAGTGGCTATCCCCCATCATGACCCCGTAGCCTCAGCAGGATGCATCGGGGGCTGTTGACAGTCATGCCAAAAAGCGGTGAGGGTTGGTCATGGATACCGATATACAACAAGGTGTCATAGTAGAAAGTAGCAGACAGAAAAAACAATGAGCTCAACTTAGTAGAGGGCGGAGAATCAGGCGATGGGTGATTTGTCCAGCGAACAAGCAGGGTGCAAGACATGATAAGACATGCATGTTAATGTACAGGACGCATACATGCTGTCACACTCTTTTTTGGTAGCGTGCGCATATGATCCGCAGAGCATTTTACATGCCTGAGCGCATGAGACTCATGGTCCCAGCTTGGTTCAGAGGAAGGGCTGCATTTGCTGCAGGACCTATGAAGACAACAAGATGCCATGCACATGTTGAGATTCACCCAAGTCGGTTCTTTTTTCCAGAGGCGATTAGGTGCTGAACACTGGTGATGGGGCAGGGGATGACTCACCGCAATGCAGAGACACGCGCATATCAGTTTTGGGGTTGTTGGGTTGTTGGTGGTTCCAATTGATGGCCGGAGGTTAGGAGAAGGTCGACCACCCACTGGATTCCTTGTGACCTGGTCTGACCGCACGTTAGTTGACTCCTGGCGCTACATTTCTCATAGCCTCCCATAGTGAACCCCCCATGGAACAACGGATTCTTAAGTTGAGGTGCCCTTGTTTCAGAAGCCGTAGCTGCTATAGGAGCCATAGCGATGGTACAGCAAGTCACCAGATCGTTGATCATGTTCTGGAAACTCGTGCTGGACGAGACTCAGGTCCCGCCTCATTTTAGGGCTCTCGCGATTCTCGTTGGAACCTTACCTGCCAGGATGGCCCTTCAGTTGCCATGGTGGGATGGGACGGTTGGTAGTGGTGTGGTTGGGTGGGTTGCTTCCCTGTTTACTTGTTCCGTTCTATGCTTGGCGTGGTTGTTGGCTGGGGCTTGCTGCTTGGCTGGTTGATGTTGGTTGGTGTCATGCAGTGAAGCCCATGAAGGTTGGTCATTCAATGGGAGGATGACTCGAACTGGCTTGTGACCCCATTCGACTTAGACGATCCATAAATCTTGCAAATCATGACTTGTTTGGCAGTCCCATTGCGGAAGGAAAAGGTCTGTTGATGTTGAACCAGGTTGTGCCTGAAGATGTGTTTAATGTGCTTGTGTATTTGGAATGGTTGCGGTGCTAATGTTTGATTCTCAAACATAACGTGCCGCACATGCATGGACCACTTTTGAGATCACCAATGTTACCATTGCCATAGGTACTATACGGATCCCTTGGAAGACTTAGCACCCGAAGATCGACCAATCCATGGACCCAAGCGAGTCTAATTTGTTGACCCATCGATCTAAAGAATGGAACCGATTCTAGGCATGGCAGCCCTCTCCTTTCAGGTTGGTGCCAAGAGGATACCGCAGATGGGCCCGGCGCTGAGCCATGCTGAGCCATGCTGAGCCATGAGCCATCGAGAGCTTCCTTGGCGCTGCTACAAGGCCCAAGTCTATTTGTCGGACTATTTGTTTGGATCTCAGGGGCAAGTTGATGCGACTCTTGGCAACTCAACGTGGGTCAAGTGAGTCAACTCCAGTCTCTTAGCCTGGTTGAACTGAGCAACTGCTTGGCATGGAGGTATCGGCTGTGTTTTCAGACCTTCGCGTTTTGCCGAGGCACCGGCCCTTTTGGGTCTTCTTAGCCAATGATGCCAGACACATGCAGAACCTCCTACGTTTGGTCCCTGGGTGCCACCTGGATGTTTGGCAGTTGGCGAAGGATCATCAGTACGTATTGAGCTACTCCCATGCCACCAGCTCTTGCAACTGGTATGATGGATGTTCATCTCCCTATTGGTTGAAAAGTAGGACAGATACTTTTCTAACACCAGCACGTATGAGCCGTGATAGGTATGCGATCCACGCACTGGCTAAACAGGTTGAAGCCAATGATTGACAATTGGTCATTACTGATAAGTCAGGGTGATAGGGATACAAGATGATACAAGGCTATTTTGTGTGGAAAATTGCTCTCTGTTCCTGACAGATAGGGGGGAACCATTCCCACCCCCAAGGAAGGAAAACCTCGATCAAGAGTGGATGATCATGATCTCCAAGTGTAATGGTGTCAGGGTGATAAACAAACGAAAGGAAGCATACAACCGATGATTTTGAATGCGATTTCGGCAGATGGAACTACTATTGGCTGTCAGAAAAGCAAGAATAGAACCTGCATGTCCCAAGTCATTGCGACCAATACTGCTGGCGCTTGCCAATGGTTGATTTTTTGTTGTTGTTCCCCAAAAGCACTTTTCTTCTCGATGTTTTATTTTTCTGAAATGAGTTTCAATTTTTTGGGGATTGGGCGAAATCACTGGCCCAAGGAGCGTCGCTGTACCTGAGCTTATGCTTGGCCTTGCATGCTGGCTTCTTCCTGGTGCCAATGGAGGAATGGGGGGGGGGTAACGGGCAGGTAGTGGGGCATGAGGACTTGCCAACCTCCCAACGATTTTAGATCCCATTTCACAAAGACTCTTGAAGTTCCTGATTCTGTGGTTCTGCTGGTTTCATGATTGTTTCAACCACCGATTGCACCACACCCTTCAGGTGAACCAACTTTCCTAAACTTCAGGGCCTATCCGAGTCTATCCAAAGTACGGATTCCAAAGACAGAAATCTGACGAAGCTAGGCGTTCAACACTTTCAACCCTTTGCAGTTAAGCTGCTTGGGCATTTTGAGATGTGAACCCTGTGGCATCGCGCTAGACACGTTCACGTACAGAGAAATCAGTGGCACTCCTTACATTGTTTCCTTCGAAGCCATTAGTTTTACTGCAGCATGTGGCTGAAGTATCCTTGGAGTTTTTGAGATCATGGTCAGCGGGCAGCTGCCTGATATTAGTGACCTGCTGTTGCACTAGAGTATCAGCAATTCATGCGGCCATCGTTACAACTGCTTGCGTTGAGGATGGTGGCAAGGACCTTGTTTGGAGGTGAACGGGGGGCCATGCCGTTGCGACGGAGCATGGTGAAGGGAAGATCAACTGATCAGGGAAGCAATGTATCCTTCAACCACCCATCCTTTGACATAAGTTGCTTGGTGGTTTTGAATCAACACTGTGCTTGTATTTCTTTGTAATGATGGCTAACCATGTGAGAATTGCCAACAATTAGGATAGGCCATGGCTTTTTGGCTGGTGATTTGAAACTTGCATAGCATTTCCCCAATGTTTGGAATGGTTGGGTTCGCAATATTTGTCAGATGAGTTGAAACCGCCAACGATTCGATGTGAAAGGTTATTTCGAAACATTCATGAGGTGGTGATGAATGAAATGATCAATTCATGATCATCGGGAAGGGTTGCCAAGGCATGATTGAGTAGTTGACCAAAGGCATGGCCAGCATTTATTTGACTATCGGAATCAGTAAAAGGCTGTCACTGATTCACTATGATTCACTGATCGTTGCTAAGCATCTATGGAAGTTTTTAGTCGGTAACCAATGTAGCTAAACAAAGAAATGAGTGTAAAAGCAACAGCAGGTATGTAGCAATCACTTGGTGGGTAAGGTGGCATGTCCCAACCCCAAGGCTCAGTGATGCTGCTGGCACCACCACCACCAGCACCCCCACCACCAATCATCAGCCAACACGAGTAGCCACCAATGAGGTCAACGAGTGCCAATCAGGACCCTGACGACGATCATTGGTTGCCAATCAGGACCCTGACCCATGAGCAATGCAACCATGGTCACTAACCAGGTATGACTGCCAACTCACAGCTAACCAGATAAATTGTGACATTTTGTAACTTCAACCATGAGTGATATGATTGGTTAAGTTGAATCACATAACTCATGGTTAGTGTATCTATATGAATGGTTCACAAACCACTCGTTATGCGAACTTCAAACCCTTAACAACCACCGGGTCCCGTTGAATCACCAAGACGACTCAATGCGTTGCCAGGTCGGCGTTCACCGAGAGGAATTCGGGGGGGACGGGAATCTGTGGCATTGGGGTGGCCAATGATGTCATCTCATTTCTATTGGTTTCTCATTATTATATGTTCTATTGATTATCTTATTGGTTACTGTATTTTATTGTTTTTATTGGTTATTCTATTGGTTACTTATGATTATATGGCTTGCGCATGATAATTTGTCATGGATGTTTCGAGTGCTTACTCTATTGGTTGCGGGTGATACGTGATTGTTTTTGATTGTCATTGATGTTTGTTGGGTATGTGTTATTGATTATAAGTGCATGTTCATGCGCTGCTCACCGGTTTCCAGCGAAGACAGCTGCTTGGAAGTGAAAAGGGTGGCTGGCCCTTACGATGCTATCATCATCTAAAGCTTAAAATCCAAGGATGGAAGGCCACCACGGGGATTTGTAGAATGTCAATTTATCATGCTCCCATCCCAAGATCTTCATGTCATAGTGAGTCTGTTGGATTCGACAATGAAATTTAGATTCTTGGGATAAGAATTTGGCTCTCCAACTCATTGACGAACAGCCAGAAGCACCCTAGATAGAGAATCCAACCCATGCTGCACATGAAACAAACAGCTACGAGGATCTCAGAGATTATGGGTGCAATGCATTTGGCCTGAGCCTCGGATTCCCTGGTTCTCTGAGACCTTGGGGTGGTGCCCTTTTGATTGTGTTTTTTAGAGCTTGGGACAATGCAGATAATACCAGATAGAGACTGAACAAAATGCACATGTGTCATATGCTGCGACCATGCAAGAGAAGTTTAACAACCAGACAATGGCATTGACTCAAGTTTGTTTCGACCAGTTTTCCTTTCACCATACTTTGCCCTTTGGAATACGCCTACGTTTAGCAAGATGAACATCATGATCGTGACAGATTCCAAGTCATGATGAGCCGAATGAAAACTGAAATGAAAGCAATGATGACACCTGCAAATTTGAACCCAGAAATGGACACATCAATGATGAAAGGCGTTGCGTTCCCACATGCTCTTGGCGCTCAGGGATGTACTTTGCTATGGCTTTGTTTGTATACCTTCATCAAGGTCTTTTGGCGCCGTCGGTGGTGTCCATGATGGAGGGGTGGTTTGCTATTCTATAGCAAAGATGTCTTAAGGCATAGACGGTTTTTGATTCCTCATCCGTTTGACACGTTTGCCTTGATCAGACAAATTAAGAATAAGCATCGTTCTCAGGTGAATTTATTTTCCGCAGTCTGCAAAACTAACACCTCCCAATTTTCAAGGTCAAGCGGTGGATCAATAGTTTGATTGTAAACCGGACATGCGGTGGCTAGAAAATCTATTCTTCCGGCATTGCAGACGAACCTTGAGAATGGCTAATCACGCCACATGCACTTTGGAGATGATATAGGGTTCGGTCCCTTGCATGGCTGTGGGTCAATACCTGCACCTCTAGTGGACATCCCCCTAGATGACGGAAAAATACAGAGAGAGAGAGAGAGAGAGAGAGCGGTTGGGCTGGTCATCTACTCCTTTATTTTCTGGCTGGCACCCAGCTCGCAACATGTGAAGAAGTCCCAAGAGCTGCGTTTCTTGGATGGTCCGCAGCTTCCCAGATGCCTCTGAACATTCGCATGGTGAAGCACCTCTACCCCAGGAGGAGATCTGGGAGACTGGTGTGGAACCTCACGGGGAAAACAATCTAATCAACCATAATCAAAGCATATCAAAGCAATCGAATCAGATTCTAATCATACGGACTCAGAGTGTAGGTGATGGTGTGGGGACTTGGCAGGTTGGGGATCCTGCCAAACAACGGGGGAAGTCAAGAACATCCTTGGGGCAAAGGTTTTGGCTTCTTGCCAGGGCACAGGGTAGGTCCAGGACAGTGTGATCATGGTCCGGTCCAATTCTAATGATATGGGTTGGCCTCAAATCGAGGGCAGAACGTTCCTTGGATCCCCCGAATCATACCTAATTTGCTGGTTTGGATTGCCGCTGACATCAGAAGCTGAGTCGCTCGTTTTGCTTCTCACTTTCAAGCCCTGGAGGGTACTTAGATAGTAGCTATGCAGTGATGTGCTGTGAGCCAAGCTTAAAGGTATTCTTGCTAGATTTGCACGGTGCAGCAACATGTTGAAGCTTTGCAGACCATGTAGGTGACACTAGAGAAACCAAAGTATACTGCCACAGAATCTCGGTCAGCAACGGCTCATAGGTTGTTGAAACTGCTGATGCTATTCTCCAACGATCCCGAGATTTATATACATGACTGCAGCATCATGTGGGAAGCCAACCTGCAAGTTGAAGGTCACCATATCGAGAAATCCGTTCCAAGTGAGGGTGTTTTTTTTCTGCAGTTTAGGGACTCCAGGGCGCAGCTACATACAGTGTTTTGCATACCAATATGTTATTTATATAGACACATGTGTGTGTGTAATACATTGGTCAATGTTACATTCTGTTTTTTTCATTTATGTTATGTTACGTCATGCAATGGAAGCAGGTAGGTATGTATGCATGTTTGTGCAAGCCCATTGACGTTGGTGTTTTGTTTGCGTATATACAATACATGTGATTTCATGTAACGATACGGGTGCATCTACCATGTTTGTGTGCCAATTTGTGCAGATTGCCATGGACAAATTTGTTGCATAGATTCCTGCACGGTTGCTGTGGCCAGTGATCTCAATACCCAACCGATCGCCAGGAATGCGCTGATGAACATTTTGATGGCTTGGGCAGTGGGCCCCAGCTCATGGTTGGTCCTCGGCCGTAGCGAACACAAACCCCCGACATGGGTATCTAGAACATAGATGAAACACGGCTATACTATGGATCTATATGGCGACATGTTGTGGAGCTTAGCTATATTTTTCCGTGCGCTTTGCGTTTCAGGACAGGTGTTTCAACATTCACACTGTATATACCGGGGCATTTTGTTCGCAACACGAAGCTGGCAACATCAATCAACCATATTCACCAACATTATCCTACAGTGTGTCACCGTGTGTGAAACTATTGTTGTCGCTTCTGCTGGTTGATAAGTTGGTTGCCCAGTGACGGGCAATAATTCACAATAAGCAGCAAGATTTACCAGGGTGGATGATGATCTATCAACAAAATATGCATTATCAGTGAGCAAACCGCCCTATGTTTTGTATATCCATTCCTACTACAGTCCTGTATATGCATGCGCCCTTTGATGCGCACACTTATTTCCATTCACGTTTGACTATTCTAAGCTCGCTTCCTAGCCTGGCTAGGGCAGGGTGACCTGACAGCGATGGAGAGAGAGAGAGAGAGAGTGAGCAAACCACTTGCGAAACCACCGGTAAACACAATTGCACGGGAGTAAGTGTTCGTTTTGTTTACGATCCGGAGGACATAGTCACATGCTGGTGTTTCTATAGCTTGTGATTAGGCTTCCATTTTAAGAACTTGCGTCAATATCAACCAACATATTGGTAAATTAGTTACATTTGAAATGGTTGAGCTTTGAATCATCACTAGCCATCACGCTCATCGAGCACCATTTTCCATCCGTCAGTTCTGAGGCCAAATATATCAGCCAGCCCTTGTTGGCGCTTGAGCCTCAGGGCCTACCCCAGCGTCACCATGCACTGAGGATTTCTCAGCTGGACCAACACCCGGGGCTTGGTGAATGGTCCACAGCGTGGCGTGCAGGTTTGACACACGAAGCATGCATCGAAATGACCCAGCACCATGATGGATGATCCCTGCCGCCAAGGTGGCGTTGCCTCTTGATGACCCTGACAGCGCTGGCATATTTTGGTGCTTGCCTTGGCTCAGTCGACATGTTTTAGTTTTTGTGACGTTAGGGTATCAATGTCAGGGTAAATGTACTACGGGGTGAACGTGTGAGGTGAACGTATGCGGTGAACATGTGAATATTGATTTCGTAGTAGTTGAAGTCATGGTTGGCACCCTTGGGCCTCACAGCAAGTCCAAGCCTCAACTCTGCTGGTTGAGGTGGCCATTGGTGGGTCTACAGGTACGCCATCCGCAGCCTGCTCGATGTTTAGCATCTACAGCTGCTACAGTTACGTAGAAAAATCATGAAATGTCAGAAATAGAACAATAGATATATCCCCTGAACCACCCGAAAATAGTGACTTCTTAAAGGGAAAGAATGGTTTGGGATGGTTTTGGCGTTTCTGGTCATTGCTAAGTTGACTGCGACCATGGTAAGTAGAGTAGGCCGCCCTGGTCTGGAGGCGTGATGCCACGTATATAGCTGTGGAATATTGGAATGTTCCAACCGAACACCTCGTACCCCACGGTGCTTCCCAGGGAACGTTTCCTGCGTCATAGCTCAGATGAACTGGGTCTATGTCCGACGAGTTGCGAGCTCCCATCGTTCCTGTACCAGTTTGAGAATCTCAGATCAGCACTACATTTCACATTAATAGTTGGTAGTTTTGAACATGTTCTATTTTCCCGAATATTTGTGATGGTCGGGTGGTTGACTATACGAGAAAAGGGGGTATAACATCAACGAAAACGTGTTCACAGAACGGCGCCGCCCGAATTCTTTGGCACTGATTGATGCGCTGTTGAAATTCTGGTTTTGGTCCTGTGGCAGTTTCCTCCTGGCGGACTTCTTTTGTTTGAGCCCGTCACTTCAGCCGGGGTGCCCAAGTCAGATCACTGAGAAGCTCGCAGGGCAACCATCTTCTTTGGCATGTTGCGAAGCAACTACACCAGCTACCCTTGACCTTCAGACATCAGTGGTTCTGGCTGAGGCATACGATCTCCTCTCCCCAAACCATAATCTTTGGTTTTGCAGCCAAAGAGGGACACATCGAATTCATATGAAGATGATTTTGCATCATTTTTCTTGCCATCACCATTTTGAATTGGTCCCTCTATTTGTTTGGCTGGACAGCCAGCGGGAACACGAGCCCTGGCGCGCTGAAATCCACCAAAGCAACTGTTGACCGTAGCTGGTGTAAGTGGTGACTCTAACCAACTGGAATGGTGGGAGATGACAATGGTAAGGATCTATAGGTATACTTATAGCACTCTTATCAAGTTTAATCTCATACAATCTGAATTATGATCATTTTTACTTGGGAAAGATCAATCCTCTTCATGCATCGTGATGGCACAACTGCTGAGGGCAGTGCTGACCGGTGTGGTGGCTCCTGCTCGGTCAGGGCCCCCAGGAAGCTGAGATCCATAGGACTTTCAGTTCTGAGCGCCCTTTGATCGACACGTGATGCCAACTGCAGGTGGGTTTATCAGTTGCTGGTCAAATACCGTTATTTGTTGATTCTGTTTTGTTAAATTGTAATGATTGTTATTTCCTTTTTGGCTTAGACTTATCTGAAGGTTAATTACTGATCAATAGTCGATATTTAATGGCTGACTGTTAATGGTGGAGAGAGTATGCTTATTCAATCTGCAGTATACGTTTATTATTATGGTTCATGATTTGCCATCGTTATGATTGGGTTATTTAATGGTCATTGATGATCAATGAGCTGTTTCACAGGGGATGATTGTGGCTAGTGGCGTCGGAGAGTGGTTGGCAACGGTTGGCAATGGATGACTGACCAGAACCAGGGTATAGCACAGTCAAGAGCGCAGTTTCTTTCAAGAGGTGACCTATATTGGCTGATCCATTTCACGGTCGGTTGATAATGGTAAGGTCAACCTGATTGACCATCAACCATGTCATTCCTTCAGGAGGTTGCGAAAAATGGACACATGAGAGTGAAACGTGGGTTCAAGACCATTAGAGGAGGAGGCAAGGAGCCATGGTTACCGTTATCTCCAGGGATCAGGCAGAAATCGGTAGTGTGGTCACTCTCCAAATCCCTCATTTTACCCAAGACTTGTAATGCCCAAAAATGTCTCCAGGTTACTCCCAGTGGGACATGCCTCCTGTGATTGTTCTGCAGGTCAGACATTCTTCAGGTTGAAGACATGGCTGTGGGTCAAAACCCCGTACCCCTTGTTCCCCTGTTATTAACCAGCCAGTTTCCCTTATTGTTGCTGGTCATTATCCCCCATGAAATGGGTTGGTTAATATTGACCCAGCTCGCCACATGAATCTATGGCATTCTATGGCTCAGCTCACCGTGCCTCAAGGCCGTTAGCCATGACCTTCCTGGGTGCCGCCATCATCACCTTTGCCTATGGCGCCATAGGCGCTGCACCCGCGTCGCAGCGCATGTTACGGTTGCCACTGCCAGGCAGTTTCCAAAATGATGCCATGGCTTACCACGAGTTAGCTTAGATGGACTCACATTTTCACCATGTTTTTGGAGCATCCTGGTGATAAACCCATGTGCTTTCGATTTATTTTGTAGAGCAAGTGGTGTTGGGCTTTAAAGGACCTTGTCTTTGGCCGCTAGGTATGCATAACTTCCGGGAAGACTTTGACACCTACTGCGACACGAACATTTTGGTGCTGCACTCAGTGGGCTCTATGCTGCAGTTAGCCCTCGATCAGATTGTGTGCATTGGCAAGATTTGGGAAGCTGCTTGTTTTCCAAATCCCGTTCATTGACCAAGGAACTGCGGTCTTGTGTGTTAACTTCATTTGCAAAAAGCGCACAGTCAAAAGCCTCTGAGCTTTGAACTTTTTATGATATTGTATGCTTTGCAGCTGATCGATGTATATAATGAAAAATCTCAAGATCGAATTCGAAGGGCACAGAATGCTGAATCGACTTCATTTACTCAATTGTGTCTCTGGGGCGGAACAATGCAATAACCCCTTTGATAATTTGGAGAGTGGAAAGAATTGGAGACAGATGATGGCTTCTGTGGCCATTGTTGATATGTGTGCCCTGCCACGATTTCTTTCTGCCACAATATGTGTGAGCACTCAACAACCATCATTGTGTCATAATGCTTCGAGCTCTTGAACCAGTAGCCAGGTGTGTACTTCCAGCATCCTGTACATGGGCACTCGCGCTGGCATCGTCGGGCAGGGCCCTTGGGCCCCCTTTGTTGCGATTGTACTTGAACACCGGATATGCAAAAGCAATGGTGGTATATGCCTTCCTGAATGGTTGGCGCTCCCACCAAGGATCATATGCTTTTGGACAGCTGGAGGGTACCCCATTACTGGAGACACCCTCATAACCAGAGCCATCATAATTGGGGAAGCGCACGCATCTCCTGGCTGAAAATGACAGCTTCAATGCTCAGGGATTCGGTAGGATTGATTTACAATTGAGGTGCCCATCACCCTTGAATAAGCATAACCAGCAACAAGCAATATCAGAAATGCACTTCTAACCGCTACTGTGATGGCTGGTCCTTCTTATGCAAAGACTGTAGTCCCCATTTTGGGCTGCCAAGCCACGTCATGCCGTCAGTTTTGAGGTTGAGCGGCATGATGGATCAAGTGGGCCCAGAGGCTCCAATTGCGGACAGCACGCAAGCGGTTGTCCGAAAAACAATGCTTGGTTTGTTCCTACAGAGTTTGCTGGGTGAATCTATTTGACAATTTGACTTGTTTTGTTAAGTTGGAGAAGCCCACAGTCCGCATGATAGAATTTGCATGAATCTCAAATGTTGATTTGACCCATCCGTTCTTTTTGTTGCCAGATGTTGTGATCAAAAACAAGACCGAACACGTCCAATTTTGCTTGATTGTGGTATGATATGGTTTTTACCGCAAATAGCTTCATGTGGTTATGAATATGTAAGTTACAAAGCCTGCATAGCAGCCCGGGAAGGATCAGCAATTGTGATTGCCAGCCCTGGCAGGACAGGACTTGGTTGCTAAGGATGGCCTATGACATGAGCCACTTGGTAGGGGATTTGGGCGCAGAAATCTGCGCCGCCGTGGCATGACAAGAGGGGTTGTAAGACATGGATTTGTAAATGATGCTACCTCTCAACCCCCCTGCGCAAACGCACGCGATCACGAAATATATTTCCGTCTCATCTGGAAAGATTGAACACCGCCTTTTTTGAGGTGATGGAGGTCGCTGTTAAGATTCAAACAATGAACCATCGCAAGCCACTGACTATGGAGAGATACAGAGAGCTGCTAATGAGATCTTATTCAACACTTATTTTTGAATTTTAGGTTTTTGTTTCCTAGGGATGTTGAATACAATTACTAAGTTGCTGGATAAAGTTGTTAGGATTGTCTCTTAATTTGGGGATAAACTACCAGAGGCTATGTATACTTTCGTCACTGGGAGATCCGACCTTTGACTTGCTGGCAATCGATTTTCTGTCCAAGTTGCTGATCATAGAAACTTGAGCCATTTGCACGGTAACAGACCAGGGTGGCAGTGGAAAACAGAAAGATGAAGTAGCATAGTATCAAAAAAATCCAGCTTCAATAGAGAAATAATTAAGACCCAACATGACCGTAGGTGGACTTTCCACGATAGTTGGCCACAATTTGACCTACCCTGATTTTGGAGGGGTGCTGCTTAGATTCATGTCCACGCTGTTTTACTCCCAAGCTACACTGGCATACCAATTTATTTCCTGGTGAATGGTTGTTGGGCCGCGGCTATGAAAGGACCATTAGAGGCTCGGCGACTCCCCAGATGCCTGGTGTTAACAGTCAGAATACTTCAAAGCCAGCCACTATGAATCGAAGCACAATATGCCATATCAATCTCATTCCATTGCCTGATTACTTATTTATTTATTATTTACATATTTATTTTCACTTATTTATATATATATATATATGTTGGAGGGACCTCTTTGTACTATGTGACGGCAATCGAATTTATATTCAAATTTAGATTTTGATTTATATTTTCAGTTGCATTCAAAAGTTTCATTCTCATTTATTTTCTTTATTCTCTGGGGCCTTTAAAAAAGAAAATAAAGAAACTAAAGAAAATAAAGCCTTTATTTTCTTTATTTTCTTTATTCTCTGGGGCCTTTAAAAAAGAAAATAAAGAAAATCAAGAAAATAAAAGCTTTATTTTCTTTATTTCTTTCTTTGGCTGGAACCCTCCAAAAGTAAATAAAGAAAATGAAGAAAATAAAAAAATAAAGGCTTTATTTTCTTTATTTTCTTTATTCTCTGGAGGCTTTAAAAAAGAAAATAAAGAAAATAAAGAAAATAAAGGCTTTATTTTCTTTATTTTCTTTATTCCCTGGGGCCTTTAAAAAAGAAAATAAAGAAAATAAAGAAAATAAAAGCTTTATTTTCTTTATTTCTTTCTTGGGCTGGAACCCTCCAAAAGTAAATAAAGAAAATAAAGAAAGTAAAGGCTTTATTTTCTTTATTTTCTTTATTCTCTGGAGCCTTTAAAAAAGAAATAAGGAAAATAAAGAAAATAAAGGCTCTATTTTCTTTATTTTCTTTATTCTTTGGGGCCTTTAAAAAAGAAAATAGAGAAAATAAAGAAAATAAAGGCTTTATTTTCTTCATTTTCTTTATTTACTTTTGGAGCGTCCCAGCAAGTAAAGGAAGTAAAGAAAATAAAGACTTTATTTTCTTTATTTTCTTTTTTCAAGGCCCCAGAGAATAAAGAAAATAAAGAAAATAAAGTCTTTATTTTCTTTACTTCCTTTACTTGCTGGGACGCTCCAAAAGTAAATAAAGAAAATAAAGTCTTTATTTTCTTTACTTCCTTTACTTGCTGGGACGCTCCAAAAGTAAATAAAGAAAATAAAGTCTTTATTTTCTTTACTTCCTTTACTTGCTGGGACGCTCCAAAAGTAAATAAAGAAAATAAAGTCTTTATTTTCTTTACTTCCTTTACTTGCTGGGACGCTCCAAAAGTAAATAAAGAAAATAAAGTCTTTATTTTCTTTACTTCCTTTACTTGCTGGGACGCTCCAAAAGTAAATAAAGAAAATAAAGCCTTTATTTTCTTTATTTTCTTTTTTCAAGGCCCCAGAGAATAAAGAAAATAAAGAAAATAAAAGCTTTATTTTCTTTATTTTCTTTATTTTCTTTATTTTTTTTATTTACTTTTGGAGCGTCCCAGCAAGTAAAGGAAGTAAGGAAAATAAAGGCTCTATTTTCTTTATTTTCTTTATTCTCTGGAGCCTTTTAAAAAGAAAATAAAGAAAATAAAGACTTTATTTTCTTTATTTTCTTTATTATCTGGGGCCTTAAAAAAAGAAAATAAAGAAAATAAAGAAAATAAAAGCTTTATTTTCTTTATTTTCTTTATTTTCTTTATTTACTTTTGGAGCGTCCCAGCAAGTAAAGGAAGTAAAGAAAATAAAGTCTTTATTTTCTTTATTTTCTTTATTTTTTGGAGCCTTTAAAAAAGAAAAGAAAGAAAATAAAGAAAATAAAGGCTTTATTTTTTTTAATTTTCTTTATTCTCTGGAGCCTTTAAAAAAAGAAAATAAAGAAAATAAAGAAAATAAAGGCTCTATTTTCTTTATTTTCTTTATTCTCTGGGGCCTTGAAAAAAGAAAATAAAGAAAATAAAGAAAATATTTTCTTTATTTTCTTTATTTTCTTTATTTACTTTTGGAGCGTCCCAGCAAGTAAAGGAAGTAAAGAATATAGAGGCTTTATTTTCTTTATTTTCTTTATTCTCTGGAGCCTTTAAAAAAGAAAATAAAGAAAATAAAGAAAATAAAGGCTTTATTTTTTTTATTTTCTTTATTCTCTGGAGCCTTTAAAAAAAGAAAATAGAGAAAATAAAGAAAATAAAGGCTCTATTTTCTTTATTTTCTTTATTCTCTGGGGCCTTGAAAAAAGAAAATAAAGAAAATAAACAAAATAAAGGCTTTATTTTCTTTATTTTCTTTATTCTCTGGGGCCTTTAAAAAAGAAAATAAAGAAAATAAAGGCTCTATTTTCTTTATTTTCTTTATTTTCTTTATTTACTTTTGGAGCCTCCCAGCAAGTAAAGGAAGTAAAGAAAATAGAGGCTTTATTTTCTTTAAAGAAAATAAAGAAAATAAAGGCTCTATTTTCTTTATTTTCTTTATTCCCTGGGGCCTTTAAAAAAGAAAATAAAGAAAATAAAGAAAATAAAAGCCTATTTTCCTTAATTCTTTCTTTGGCTGGAACCCTCCAAAAGTAAAGAAAGAAAAAAAATAAAATAGAGAAAATAAAGTCTGTATTTTCTTCTTTTTCTTTATTTACTCGGAGGCTCCAAAAATAAGCAAAGAGAACAAAACTTTATTTTTATTATTTTCTTTTTTTTACTTGTGAAGGCTTATGGAGAATTTAGAAAATAAAGAAAATACATCTTTATTTTCTTTATTTACTTTTCCAGATTGCCAGGGAAATCTATCTTTATTTTCTTTTTTTTCTCTTTATGCACTTTTGGAGGCTCCGGGTAAATAAAGAAAATAAGGAAAATGTAGATTAATTTTCTTTAAAAAAAAAGAACATCAAGAAAATCAAGAAAATATAAAGGAAATAGAGGCTGTATTTTCTTTATTTACTTTTGGAGGGTCCTCGCAAATGAAGGAAGTAAAGAAAATATAGCTGTTATTTTCCTTATTTTCTTTATTGTCTGCGGCGTTTAAAGAAGAAACTAAAGAAATTAATCCGATCTATTTTGATTTGGGGAGGCTGGCTCCCCCGGGTCCAGAAACAATATAAACAAGATAAATACAATAGATGAAATAGATGTAATAAATATCAAAAAATACATAGAATCAATCAGATTTATTCTATTTATTTTTATTCATTCTCTTCTTCTTTTCTGCGTGTTCTCTCAACGTTCTCTCCATATTCTCTCGCTACTCTCTCCATATTCTCTCCCTATTTTCTCCATATTCTTTCCTTCTTCTCTCCTTATTCTCTCCTGTTCTCTTCTTATTCATCCCCTATTCTCTTCTTATCTACTCTCTATTCTCTATTTTCTCTTCATATAATCATTCTCCAAGTTTGCAGCTAGTGAGCTTCCCCACCTATCGTCCAAAAATCATCTTTTCTCTTCCTATTCTCTTTTGTTTCTTTCGCTATTCTCTCCTTTCTCTCTCCCCGTTCCCTCCTTATTCTCTGCATATTCTCTCCTTAATGGCTCCCTCCCTATTCTCTCCATATTCCTTAATATTCTCTGCCTATCAGCACCCGATTCTCCCTTTCTGCTCTCCCTATCTCTCCTTATTATCCCTTTATGCTCTCCTTATCTCCATATTCCTCCAAATTATCTGCTTTTTCCCTTCCTATTCTCTTCCTGTTGTCTCCCTGCTCTCTCCACGTTCTCTCCATATTCTCTCCCTATTCTCTCCATAGTCTTCCCCTATTCTCTCCTATTCTCTCCTTATTCTCTCTCTACCATCACCCTATCCTCTCCCTATTCTCAT
Source organism: Symbiodinium kawagutii (assembly GCA_009767595.1). Classification (NCBI taxonomy): domain Eukaryota; class Dinophyceae; order Suessiales; family Symbiodiniaceae; genus Symbiodinium; species Symbiodinium kawagutii. The sequence goes on along the minus strand of VSDK01026260.1, from coordinate 255,822 downwards.
CCTGCTGTCTCCCAATTCTCTCCCTATTCTCTCCCTTTTCTTTCCTTAGTCTTTTGGTATTTTTCCCTATTCTCTCCTTCTCTCCCTATTCTCTCCCTGTTCACTCCCTAGTGTCGTCCTGTTCTCTCCTTATTCTCTCCTCATTCCCTTCATTTTTTCTCCATATTCTCTCCCTATTCTTTCCATATTCTCTCCATATTCTCTCCTTATTCTCTCCCTATTGGCTCCCTGCTCTTTCCACATTCTCTCCCTCTATATTCTTTTCCTCCTCTCCTATGTTATCCTTATCATCTCTCTATTCTCTCCCCATTCTCTCCTTATTCTCTTCTTTCCCTATTCTCCCCCTATTCTCTCCCTGTTGTCTCCCCGTCCTCTCCCTGTTGTCTCCTTTTTCTTTCCTTAGAGAAAGTATACGTAGTATAGGGAGAGAATAGGAATAAAATAAGTAGACAAACAGGGAGATAATCGAAGGTAATAGGGAATTTGATGATCCTAAGCCATGGATTCACATATATGCGCAGCTTTTCAAATCATGGTTTGAGAAATCGATTTGAAATACAGCTGAAGCCTACAAAGCTCAGTCGAGGAGATGAAGCATAGCCAGAGTTTACGTGGTCAAGAGTTGAACCAAGGGAAGCCGTCAGTGCGAATAATCCTTCTGCAAAGGCACGCCAACGGAAACCTTGTCACGACTTCTCCTTCCGTAGGGCGAGCTGATGACCCGCGCTTTCAAGAAAGTCTTTTCCCATTCTCTCTCTCTCTCTCTCTCTCTCTTCTCTCTTGATTCTTTCCCTGTTCTCTTCTTATTCTCTCCCTATTATTACAGTAATTCCCCTGTTCTCTTCCTATTCTCTCCTTCTTCTCTCCTTATTGTCTCCCTATTCTCTCCTTATTCTCTCTCTCTCTCTCTCTTTCTATTATCCTCCCATTCTCTTCCTGTCCTTGTCATATTCTCTCCAGAAAATCATGTTCATAGTTCTCAGCTAACGAGTCTCCCAACCAATCTGCACAAATAGATTTTTGAAACCGCTGCTCTCTATGCTCTTCTTATTCGGGCCATAGTTTCCCCTATTCTCCTCCTATTCTTTCCTTGTTCTTCCCCTTCTCTCCCTATTCTTTCTCTATTCCCTCCTTCTCCTCTCTCTATTATCACCCTCTGCTCACCCTATTCTCTCCCTGTTGTCTCCCCGTTCTCCCCCGATTCTCTTCCTATTCTCTCCTTTTTCTCTCCTAATTCTTTTCGTTCTTGCTTTATTCTTTCCCTGTTCTCTCCCCATTCTCTCCCCATTCTCTCCTTATTCTCTTCGCATCAGCGCCCAATTCTCTCCTTCTCTTCCTATTCTCTCCATGTTCTCGTCCCATTCTCACCCTGTTCATTCCCTACAATATTTATTACAATGCGTTTTGGCCGCTGAAGATCAGTAATCGCCATGATCTAGCCCCATCAGGATGCATTGCATTTTAAGAAAGGTTACCTCAACATTTCACGCAAGATCATAATAGCGCACTGCACCAACACTTTCTATTAGAAAGTTTTTTAGGACAACGCGTAGAGAAAGAGAGAATCGGGAGAGAACCTGTAGAGAATAAGGAGACAATAGGAAAACTACGAGAATAACAATGAAACAATAAGGAGAGAGTAGAGAGAGAACGGGGAGAGAATGGGGACAGAAGAGGGAGAGAATAGGGATAGAACGGGTAGAAAAATAAGGAGAGAAGAAGGAGAGAAGAGGGAAAGAATATGGAGAGAATAGGGAAGGAATGAGGTGATGATGGGAAAAGAATAAGGAGGGAATCTGGAGGGAATAGGAAAAGAAAAAATGCTGATAGGCAGACAAAGAAAAAGAGAGAATAGGGAGAGAATAAAAAGAGAACAATGAGAGTAGGGAGAGAAGAAGGGGAGAATAGGGAAAAGCGCGAAAAGATTAAGGACATGATAAGAAGAGAATAGGGAGAGACTAGGGAGAGAAGAAGGAGAAAAGAAAGAGAGAAGAAGGAGATATTAAAGAAAAACGCAAAAAGAGTGAGAAGAGTATACGGAGAGAATCGTCTGAAACGGGGAGAGAACAGGGAGAGAAGAGGGGGAGAATAGGGATAGAACGGGTAGAGAATAAGGAGACAAGACGGAGAGAATAGGGAGAGAATATGGAGAGAATATGGAGAGAATATGGAGAGAATAGAGAAAGAATCGGGTGACAATGAAAAGAAACGAAGGAGAGAATAGGGCATAGGGAAGAATAGGGTGCTGATAGGCAGAGAGAGAAAAAGAGAGAATAGGGACAGAAAAAAAGGAGAACTGGGAGAGAGTAGGGAGACAAGGAGAATAAGAAAAAAAACGAAAAGAATATAAGTAAATAATAAGGAAAGAATAGGGAGAGAACGGGGAGAAAAGGGAGAGAAATCATGCTCATAGTTTTCAGCTAATGGATCTCCCAACCAATCTGCGCAAATAGATTTTTGAAACCGCTGCTCTCTATGCTCTTCTTATTCGGGCAAAATTTTCCCCTATTCTCCTCCTATTCTTTCCTTGTTCTTCCCCTTCTCTCCCTATTCTTTCTCTATTCCCTCCTTCTCCTCTCTCTATTATCACCCTCTGCTCACCCTATTCTCTCCCTGTTGTCTCCCCGTTCTCCCCCAATTCTCTTCCTATTCTCTCCTTCTTCTCTCCTAATTCTCTTCGTTCTTGCTTTATTCATTCCCTATTCTCTCCCCATTCTCTCCCCATTCTCTCCTTATTCTCTTCGCATCAGCGCCCAATTCTCTCCTTCTCTTCCTATTCTCTCTATGTTCTCGTCCCATTCTCCCCCTGTTCATTCCCTACAATATTTATTACAATGCGTTTTGGCCGCTGAAGATCAGTAATCGCCATGATCTAGCCCCATCAGGATGCATTGCATTTTAAGAAAGGTTACCTCAACATTTCACGCAAGATCACAATAGCGCACTGCACCAACACTTTCTATTAGAAAGTTTTTAAGGACAACGCGTAGAGAAAGAGAGAATAGGGAGAGAACCTGTAGAGAATAGGGAGACAATAGGAAAACTACGAGAATAATAATGAAACAATAAGGAGAGAATAGAGAGAGAACGGGGAGAGAATGGGGAGAGAATAGGGAGAGAATAGGGATAGAACGGGTAGAAAAATAAGGAGAGAAGAAGGAGAGAAGAGGGAAAGAATATGGAGAGAATAGGGAAGGAATGAGGTGATGATGGAAAAAGGATAAGGAGAGAATCTGGAGAGAATAGGAAAAAACATGTTGATAGGCAGACAAAGAAAAAGAGAGAATAGGGAGAGAATAAAAAGAGAACGGGGAGAGAGTAGGGAGAGAAGAAGGGGAGAATAGGGAAAAGTACGAAAAGACCAAGGAAACAATAAGGAGAGAATAGGGAGAGAACGGGGAGAGACTAGGGAGAGAAGGGGGGAAAAGAAGAACAGAATAAAGAAGAATACAAAGAAGAGTGAGGAAAGTATAAGGAGAGAAGCGTTTGAAACGGGAAGAGAATAGGGAGAGAAGAGGGAGAGAATAGGGATAGAAGTGGAGAATAAGGAGACAAGACGGAGAGAATACGGAGAGAATATGGAGAGAATAGAGAAAGAATCGGGTGACAATGAAAAGAAACGAAGGAGAGAATAGGGCATAGGGAAGAATAGGGTGCTGATAGGCAAAGAGAGAAAAACCGAGAATAGGAACAGAAAAAAAGGAGAACTGGGAGAGAGTAAGGAGACAAGGAGAATAGGGAAAAATACGAAAAAAATAAGAAATAATAAGGAGAGAATAGGGAGAGAACAGGGAGAAGAGGGAAAGAAAAGAGAAAGAATAATGAGAGAAGAAGGAGAGAATAGGGAAAAAATAGGAGAAAAATGAGGAAATAATAAAAAACAAATGGGGAGAGAATAGGGAGAGAATAGGGAGAGAAGAGGGAGAGAATAGGGAGGGAATGGGTAGAGAATAGGGAGAGAAGAAGGAGAAGAAGGACAGAATAGAGAGAGAATATGGAGAGAATACGGAAAGGATAGGGTGACGGGGGAAAGAAACGAAGCAAAGAATAGGGTGTTGCTAGGCAGACAAACCAAAAAAAAAATAGCGAGAAGTTTTAAGGTTTTAAAACTACTATTGATTAGTTATTTACGACTATTTGGAGGCCCGTCATTCTATACAGAAAGGTCCCTTCCACATATATATATATATATATATCTGTGTGTGTGTTTATATCTTTATATATGTATATTTTATCGATCGGTTCAGCTAAAATATAGACGTAGTCCATGATAGTGATATACACCAGTATTCGGAGTACATGTATTATACATGTGTGTAAACAGTGTGCCACTGTTTGCCCAGCTGCTCGTACTGCTTGGTCACAACCCAGGTTATTTTGTGATCTTTGGCATCATGCTGCTCAACACCATCGTGGCGTTGATCGTGGACTCCTTCCAAACTCAAAGGCTTCCCGCCCTGGGAACGGCCATTTCAACAAGAACAACAGCAGCGGCAGCAACAACGACGACGACTATTACTCCTCCTGCTGCTGCTAAATAGTCTTAACATGTCTTAACCAATGATACAGCGGCAACAAGTAAAGCAAAAATACAAGCGGATACAAGAGCAAGAATTGCAGGGATACAAGAGAAATCCTTTGAAGACGTCACTTAAGAATCATTGCTCCGGCTTATGCCACTTGCTGTTCTATACATGCATGCAGGATCATGCAGGTCATATCCTCTAGCTGCTGACGCTGATGCTAACTTCCGCAGGTGTGTCCATGAATGGTTAGAGGCAAATTAGATGTCATTGCTACGCGAAAACAGCTGAGTTGCGAGAAATTGGACACCTTAACTAAGTATAAATATGTGCATGCGTATGGATGCACGTGTCAAAGCAATGGCAAAACCGCAATTGTCGGGGATACCAAGATACAGAGATTGGCAGAGAACAAGCAATTATGGTAAATAGAACATACACACACACAGATATTTAATGTTCACGTAAAGTTCACGTAAATTGAACATTAGTGTAGAAAAACAGAGAAGGATGATCATTTCATGCAATTCCCAGGATTTCTTTGCTCCATCATATCCTCACTTTCATTGCGAAAGAACAGAGGTTTGCTTTGTTGCCGTTCCAGGCGCGAACTCACTGCCAGAGAGTACAACTTGGAGACGCAACCGGGTGGCACATCACGGTGGCACCACAACGCCCTCACCACGATCCATTCTGTAGGATCCATCATCCGCCAGTAGCGTTGGGTTTGGGGATGCTTGGAGTTCGGGAGACCAAACGGAGTATCATCTGGAATTAATTGGTCAGTCACCACGGAGACTTTGAGGGCTTACGCATGCAAAAGACTTGGTGTGGAGCCCCGCGCAATTGAATTTTCTTGGTGATTTCAAGCAGCTAAACCCCCTACTTACTGCGAGTAGACTACCTGCCAGTCAGACCTTTTACATACCTTTGTTACACCTCTCCTTGGCCACAGGGCTTAGATTGCCCATGAGTTTGCATTGTCAATGAGTTTGAGGGTTTCGATTGCTCACCACCAAGGCAATCCTTTATTTCCTGCGTGAAGCGGAAGACCATTGAGCCCCTTGGCGCTGGCCATTTCCCCTATCTCCTTGTTTCCAGCCCCTGCAAGCAGGGCACCGAGGTTCTTGGACACATCAAGTTTTCCAGGATTTTCAACGGATGTTTTGAGATTTCATTCTTAAGTTTGGAGAAGACCCATGGAGAATCCATGGAGTCCCCGAGTGTTTCAGGACTAGGCACGTGCAACATGCCTAGCTGCACATGCCTAGCCAAGGACGGTAGCTCAAGCTTCGGGCATCGTGGATGGCTGGGAGTACCATGAGACGATATGCCAAAACAAATGGGACTGTCGCAGCGGGGAAGTGGATGGGGAGCGTATCACGTCGACCGTTGAAACATGCTGAAAGATTTCTGCTTCCTATATACAGATGGCTTCAGATGTGGACTCCAACTGACGAATGCTGCACTGGTTGCTGTTTGCAAACGAGTTCCCAACAGAAACTTCAATCATTTTCAATCTGATATTCTGTCAGGTTTCGTTACATTTTTGATGTTCGAATATGATGGAGGGGAATAGCCGCTGTCCAAGTTGGGCCCTGAAAGGGCCATTGACCCCTGGGATACAGTGGTGATTTGCTTCCTGACTCATCTCCGCTACTGATTAGCGCCTAGCCCTGGTGGTAACGCCATGGTTCAAAACCGGTTTACGATTTGGGATGAGGCGTCAAATTATTCCGAGCCCACATTGCATGATCATTGGTTGAACACTGATGGTGGTGACGCTGTTGGTCATGTACAGTATCAGTATCTTTGTGATTGTCCATTCAGCTTCGATGAGGATCGAGGATGATAGCAGTCCCATAAATGTCTTACCCCCGTGCATCTTTGTTTGGGGGTAAAAACCGTCATCTTTCGAGTGGGGTGGCAGATCTATCCAAGCGCATCAGGACTACATGGCCTTCATTTTCAACCTATTTGAAAAGAATCCTCAGGCACGGATCGCTGTCGCCTTGGGATTTGCATATATCTTGAGCCTGGTTAATTTATTTCAATTGTTTGCTGGTCTCCCAGCCATTCGCATTGGTTACTCTTGGGTACTTCTTATGCTGAATATTTATGTTTGTATGTATATTTGAGCAGCGTCAAAAACCTTCATGTATTGCAGTCAACTACGACTGAAACTCCGAAAAGGCTTGCGTAACTAAATCCCTGCAGTGCGTAAGTGTTGCGTAAGCACTGCGTAAGCGATATTTCTGCCTTACGAGGCGTAAGCTGTGCGTAACTGGAATGTCTTTTCACACACGTATTCCTGCGTAACAAGCGCGTAACTAACGAATACGGAAAAGGCCCCGCGTAACTCAAAACCTGAGCCGCGTAACAAATGCGTAGCTAGCCGCGTAAGCGAAAACGGAGTTTAAGAAAAAGATAATAGGGTTTTCGACACTGCTCATTTGTATTTCTATATATATATATATATATATATAATGGTTGTTTCTCGATATTTTGCCTGATATTTTATCGGCATGTGTGGAGTTTGGGTATTTAGGGCTGAAAGATTCAAATTCTACCCCTTAGTTGTCAATTGTCCACTGACATCTGCACCTGTCGATGCTTTGCCAGAACTACACGGGGCCTGGCCCTGAGTGACACCATGAGGTGAGGCGATCTACCAGACTTGGCGAACGTGAATTTGGAACAGCCAAAGTTGGACAACAGGATGCTGGTTGTTTGATAGCCAAGGTGTAAATGTGCACTGTAATAGCTTGACTAAGTACCGAGTAGTGGCTGGTTCATGGCTGAGAAAGGTTCAACACTCATTTTGAGCTGCAGCTTCCACCATCCACCATTGATCCTAAGGCCGGAGAGTCAAATTCGCCAATTCATCGACAATGCGGACGTGTAGAACTCAGCAAAGCCCGGTGCGAGATGGCGGTCACCCTCTATGCCAGGGTCGGGACATGCTGACAAATGTTCAGGATTGATGTGGTCACTGTGTGTTTGCCATTGTTCTTCTCTTATTTAGTTTCATCAGATTTCATCTTAGCAAATGGCTGTGCTGTTTCATCCATGAAAAATGTGGCCATGCTATTGGAATCATTGGAATTTGCTAGGCATTGAATCCGGTGCTCAGGTGACATGGCTCCCCATCGGCAGGCTGGAACAGCAGGAGGTGACAGTGACAGGCGCTGATGATGAAAAGCATTGATTAAGAAATGTTAAGAATGTGCTCGTTGTGGTTGTTGGTGTTGTTGTTCTTGTTGTTGACCCTGTTGTTACTGGATGATGATCACGAACGACATCAGGATGACCCGTGGATGACCATCATGGTCGTGGTGATGACCAGGGCCATGACCTGATACAGCCCTGCCTCCTGCGAGTGCCCAGGTCCAAGATGCTTGAAGGGAAATCTGACGAAAACAAAGAGGAGAGGAATAGTACCTGCCTGGGGATTGGTTGATGTTTGCTGGTCATCTGCTTGCGGTATCTATTGGTGAAGCGCTTGAACCAGCCAGCCAGATGGGGTTTTTGGCATAGTTTTTTTTGGGGGGAGCCGTGTTGTAATTCCTTTGGTGGAGCCTGTTTGGAGACCGGTGGGTCCATGAATGGCATAGCCCCACAATCTTCTGCTTGAATGGCGACCATTTTGGTGGGAAGTCTTGGTGGTCAGAAGCCAACAAAGTCGTTATACAGTATCCACATGGATTGTTGCCATTTGAGCGGCATAACGTAAAGCCAGAGTTCCAGGAGTCCCAATCCGCCGCTATGGCCCAACTGGTGGTCGAAAGCTGTAGGTCAAGGCGTTATCCCCGGTGCATTGTCCAAAATGTGGACATGACAAGAGTAGGGTACGCTGCCGGAGGCTCATAAATGCTTTGCATGCTCCAAGTACCCCGTCAATCATGTTCAGTGCCGGGGGCCAACCAAAGGGGAAATCTGTAGGTTTGTTTGGTTGATGCCATACCGATCCTGATGTACCGAAGCGTTCTCACTCGGGCTGCATGTTCCATTTTCCACGTGCTCAACTCGATCGACCCTGTTGGACAAGGGATCACCATGCGCTCCTATCAACTGAATCCACTCGGACACATGCAGCCATTGCACATGCAGCCATTGCAGTGATACGATATATCTCCAAATGCAAGCTAGCCCGACCAATGAGATCCAATGAACTTGGGATGCAAAATCTGTTTGTTTTTTCTCATGGTTCGGTTTTTGAGTTTGTATATTTGTCCTTTGGGGCTTATAGCCGCGAATGGGGCTACCTGGCAGTCAGCCTTTGTCCTTGCATGACTAGTGACTGGTTGGTGTTGCTTTTGTGATACCCATCCCAGCCGCACTCTGCCGCCCTTGATGGCGTTTGTTTTTCTTCAGGATACCCTGACCTCGATCCACACCCAGAACTCCCACATCATCGGGGTTGGTGCCTAAGTGCCAGCTGTGCCAGCACCGGAGTTTTTCCCAGACATTGTAGGCAGCTGTGAACAAAGACACTTGCACTCTAGTTGGCCAATCGTCCAATCCTTTTTGTGAAGTAGCGAAGCTAAAGATTCAGCAATTCCGTGGGAGCTGATAAATTTTATCATGCTTATCATTCAAAACATCGATGTGAGCATTACTTGGGCACTTGGGCACTTTTGTTTGTGGTAACTTTGGCGCTCCAAGATGGCAACTGCGTGTGCCAGGCCTTGAAGCAAAGCCAGGACAATCGTCAAGCTCCTCGCCATGCTTCATCCGGTGGATTAGATTTTGAGCAAGCCAGTATACCACTAAGAAAGATGTGCACGGGGTTGGTTGTTGGGATGATTTTGGAGATGATTTTCGTGTGCGAGTAGCATTCATATCATATCCATAATAGGGGTTACTCATTCCGCTCATGTTTGGCAGGTTCACCCAGCCAATAGCCCTACATTGTTGGGAACCCATGTCGAAATCTCGGGCAATCCCAGATCTGACAGAGTATTGGATCCATTAGCTGCATGGTTTTCTTGGACAGCAGGAACATGTGTACGTACATGGTTTATGGCATGCTTTCATGTCACTTGACCGCGGTGGATGTCTTGACCATTGTTGAATAAGACGCTCTAGCCAGTTCAACTCTAAATGGCCATGGTCTCGAGAGGCGTAGTTATACAGACTTACATAAAGCAGCAAAGTGGACTTTATCTGTTGTGAATTTGATAGATGCGCTGCAGCTTCTTGTAAAGAAAGCTCGTAGGAATGGGGAGGCTGGGGAAGCATGACAAGCTATGGACGTGTTGCTTGAAATCACCATTTTGTTCATGTTCTGTAGTGGCACGTTGCCCTCCAAAAAACTGCGGTGGACATTGCAAAGAGCTATACTATAATTCACTGAGAACTTGCAGTGCCACAGTGGGGGATTCCAAACTTTTCCTTGAAAAAACGCTGTGAAAACCGTCAACTTTCGCCGCCACCTGAGACTTTGTTCAAAGCCATTGGCAGCTTAGGCGGGTGCTGGGCATTTGGGTGGTTGGATGCCTACATGGGTTGAGATATTCGTCAGATTTTGTAAGAAGGATCAGGTCAAAATTCAACAGAATGTGTGTGCATGATCACTTAGATTAGGTATAGGATATTACATGATAGAAAAACAGATCAGTTGCATAAGTTTGATGGTTTTCTCGGCATGGCTTTTGACCCAGGCTGAGATTGCTCAGCTTCTGCAGCAAAGTGCAAGTCGAATTTATGTGAATAAGATCAGCCACTCAGATGGTAATTCAGTTGAAATTAGTTGAACAAATATAATGTTTCTGGTTGCCTTCCAGGTCAGACAGAGTACATGAACAGGTGATTGTTCTTGATAGATTCCGTAGATTCAATGCTGTTAAGATAGATAGATAGATACCTAGACAGATCGATAGATAGATAGATAGATGGATAATCTTCCAGGCGGCTGCCATTCTTTATATTTGTCTGTCTTGGCTCACCCGGAAAAATGCAAACTTTGAGCATTTTTGTTTCCCAGTCTTGCTGCGCTGAGCCTGCCACAACCCCAACTGCGCTCCGCTCCAGCTCGAACTATGCGGGACAAGACGGAGAGTGTGCAGGACATGGCTTGAGCTGGGGCGATCCGGTCACCAGTTCAGGCCAAAATCCCTTGGTGTTCATATGTTAGCAAAGTGATTGCAGTTAGTTGAGATAATGATAGATATAGATATACGTAGTGTTTTCAATGGTTTATTATGGCTTGGATTTGATGATGGATGGTTATACACTAGTTGATGAATGATGATCGATGACGATTGATAATGACTCGTAGGTGCTTTCATTTGCCATCAATCGATTGGCTTGGCCGATTGGAAAACATGCCCGAAAACAATAGTTTTGCCACAATTGCATTTTATTACAGATGTGTGTTCATTGTTTGCATTGATGTATTTATATCTACTTGTTTTTTATTCATATCTTTGTTGATTTGTATTGATTTACAATGGATTTGTCTATGTGTTTATTCATTTGTTCATTTATTTGTTCGATTATTGATTTACTTATGTATTGATCTTGACTGATTTACTTGTGTGTTTCTTCATTCATTTCGTTTGTATGTACAACACCTACCTATCAAATACCTACAAACAATAAAATGCATGTAGTTTTTGACGTGGGGGTGGCAGCTTCTCCAATTGATTGCCATTGATTGCTTATGTATAAACCTATGCTTCCAAGAACCTCCTTCTACATGTTGTGTCATGTTGTGTCCATGGTTCCAATTTCATCCATATTCGGTATTAGTAGCATTCATTCGCGCAGAAATCACCGTGTAAAGCAACGACTGGTTAAAGCATGCCGGGCCAATCAGCTTCGGCTGACCTTAGTCAATGTCAGTTCTCCTTAGCCGAAGTCGATCCATGGGATACGGTAGCCGTGGTTGGAAAAGAGCAGTTGAGAAGAGTGACTCGGTCACCAATAGCATTCCATGGCATTTCTGGCAAAGACCATTACGAAGCCTTGTGAACTTGTGACCAGCGCTAGTTGTTCATATTTGGTTCAGGGGGCCTAAGCACACTTCCGACCGTGCTCGCGAGGAGCAGCTCAAGAAAATCCTTGCAGAGCATTCTGACAGCCCAAACTCCCAGATACCATTTGTCCAAACATTTGAGCCTAAAGCAGATCAACTGTGAATGATCCAAAGTATACCATATATTAATTATGAAGTAGTAGTTCCAAAATGGTCCAAATGAATGTACAATTCCAAACAATCATGGACGGGTAACTAGAATTAGTCCGGGAAGTCGAAGGCTGCGAATGGCAAAGGATGGAAGGGACTCAGAGATCCTTTGCCCATATTCACAGGGAGCTCACACAGGAAATGCGTTGCTTAAATGCTCGGGGGCTTTTCAGTTGGTGTGGCGCATTGTCTCGCATTGCAAAACTGCAACGGCACTGAAGTCTCATCCGAGGCTACAGCAATCTATTACAGGGAATCAATGTCTCAAATTGTGAGAGAACAAACTGTCAGTGTTTGTGCGTGTGTATGTTCTTTTTAATGCTAAACCTAAAAAGGCTTGTCGTGCAGATAGACGAGGCTGCAGCGTAGGATATATACACACCAGCCCTTAAACCCCACAACTTAATATGCTGAATGCACGTTGTACCATGCTGCACTGCGTTGCTCAGAAATAGCTTTAAGAATCACAGTACTTGGAATTAGGCCTATCCAAGCTACTCCCTAAAATGCTAGCGGAGTTGTTGGTGCTGCTGATGATGATGATGTTTCCTTTTTGTTTTTTGCTCACTCTTGTTTATTTGCCGTTACTGCTCAGCAAGGCTTCTTCTGGAAAGATGACAAAACAGAAAACGGTGACAACACATGTTGTTTGTTTGTTGAAAGCCCTATTTGAGGCTCTCCTTGGTGGCTTGAAAAAGATGAAAAAGTGCTAATGCTACTGCCGTTTTTCACACCATCCTGCCACGTGCGCTACCATTGAATCGGGATTTTCTGAGGTGCCAAAGGCAAAGTTGCCTCTTCGAGGCTGGACCGTGGATTTTCCAAATGCTCACTTGGTTATGGTTGCCGCGATTCAGCAGCAATGCTTGATGGTTGCCCCTCAAGAACCCACAATTTGCTTGGTTGTTGCCATGACTTTTCCAAGAGATACGATGGTGGTGGGTGCGGATGATGGATTCATGGGAGCTGTTTCGTAGGTGCTAGTCGTTCATGAGGTAATCGTATGGCATGAAGATTGTTTTTCAAGGAGGATGGTCGAAAAAGGACATGTCACAAAGTGTTCAAAGATGTTCAAAGTCGAAACAAGGAAGATCTCCACCGCCAATTCACGTAAGATAAGTAGAAGATGTCGAAGTAACATGAAGTAAGCTTAAAAAGTCACAGTTTGGAATGCTTCAACATGTTTCAATATGCTTCAATGATCGTTTGGTAAAACTGCCGGGCTCAGGTAGAAACAGATCTCATCGCAGGTCCCATGGTATGCTCAGCCCTGGCAGGTCGCATGCGCCGCGGTCTCCCAGCCCTTCTGTGCCCGCTGCCGCGCCGGTGGTGGAATCACCGGTGGCGGTGGCGGTGGAGGATGCTTGGTGATGCCGTGAGCACCGATGCTGAGAGAACTCCTATCATGTTGGCAAATCCCATGATCAGCACCTATGGTGAATCCTTGGTAAATCTTATGACGAAGCCTACGGCTTAGTGAAGCACGTGGTGGAAAAATATTGGATATGCCAAAATCGGAGTGAAACATTATGATTTGGCAAACCCTGAGTGAACCATGAGACAAAAAACAACCGAGAGAGATAGAGAGAAATCATGAGAAATGAACCTTTGATCATGACTCTTTATGAGTATCATTGAGTATCATGTTACTAAGCATGGCTGCGCTACAATATTGATAATCAAATAGTCATGATGCATCGTTGATAATTATGTTATTGATGGAGGGCAAACCGTTGGACCCCCCGGCAAAAAAAATCATCGTTCACCATAGCTTTTTGACAACTATATATCTATTATGGGTGATAGCTGGTCAGTAGACATCAATATTTTTTGATAGTGATTGCTCAGTCAACAGCTTACTGAGCATAACATCAGTCAATGCAATAGTCATTACTGCACATGGAACAATAAACAATAGGGATAATCACCCATCGCTAAGCCTCGCTAATCATGAAATAACTACAAGACAATACACACGCTAGTAGCCATTGTCAACCACCGGGATGAATTCTTAGTCACCATCATGCGCCATGACTGTTAACCACCACTAGTATCCTTCGGTATGTGCCATGAGTAATCTATGCAACCAAGGATGAAACCACTGAGCCAGTAGCATGGCTGTTCACTGCAAGCCCCTTAGGATTCTAGCACTTTTGGGAATTATGATGGTCATTGTTTAACTACTCAAAGTTCGAGTTCAACCAGGGTTTCTGAGAACAGACCAGTCACCACTAGTCACGATGCGTAGTAACCGATCACTGTGACCAGTAACAACTTTTTTGACCATGATAGGAGCCATGAAATATCATCCGCTCTGACCGGAATTCACCAGCGTTAATCCATCGCTGACCATGACTAGTGACCGCTGACAGTAACAAGCGGACCATGATAAACCATCGCTCAAGGCCGTTTCCTCCCAGCTGTTCCTGGCACAAAGAACTGGCAGAGAAAAGAGAGGCAGTTCATTCTCAGCCAGGCATGCGCACAGCGCATCATGGCATGGCACTTGCAGATGTGTGGTGCGGATGATTAGCTCTCGTCCAAAAATGGCCTGAATAGGATAGATTTGTCTAGCCGGGATGAAGCACATGCTTGAAAGAAAGCAATACATAAGCATACTATGCTATATATTGCTATATGCTATATGTATATTGTATCATATGCATGATGCCTTGTATTGTCAGAGTCAGAGTGACAATATCGACAAACAAAGCATTGTGACTCGTGACGAGCCATGAAGACTTCCTCCGAACTGTCGCGCACTTGGCATCTCATGGCAGGGGTTCCTATCTCAGTCATTGGGCTTTTGCTTCTCCCCGAGCGCCAACTGAAGGTGAACATGGTGATCGACCTGCGAGCCACCGTTTTGCTGGTGGCGGTTGCTTGTGCTTGTTGGGCTTGGTTCCGGGAGGCCAAAGATTCAACGGAGAAGCCAAGCGCAAAGCCAGCCATGGGTTTTGAGGATGCCGCTGCCGAATGGAAGGCCATAAAGACTCTGCAAGAAGAGATGATGCTTTTTCTCACTGAGATGAAAGCTCAAAAGGTCAAAGATGAAGAAGAGTTTAGAGGTCGTCAGTTGATGGAGGACAGGGAAAGAAGCGTTGATCTCTTGTACAAGGACTTCGAAGGTGCTTCGGGTGTACTTGTGCATCGCTTCCCCGCTTCAGCCATTACAGAGGAGGGCACTTGGTCCAGCCCAGTTTTTTCCGCCTGCAACCGCCTTTGGAGCGTTCGCATTGGAAGACATAGCAGTAAATCGACCTCGCTGTATTTCTGTATCGTACCTCATGGCCACAAAGACAGACTCAGGTGCTGCTTCATCTTCGCTCGCCCACCTGGTCAAGGTTGCAAGGAGTGGCCAGTGCATGACTGGCCCTCTGAGTTGGCAGGACATCCCTGGGGACCAAGCGTACCCCTGGAGGAAATCGAGGAGTACAAGCAGGCGGATGGCTCCATTCTGCTGCTGGTCCATGCTGCAGGTTTGCTGGCGGTGGCTGCAGAAATTCACTTCAGGAATTGGTCAAGAGAGTTGAAAAGCTTCATGCAAGGCAAGCAGATGAATGATTACATCATTCGTGATAGGCATGGTACTAACATCCCGTGGTTGGACACGGGTATCGAGCCTCCTGCCGCGGATCATTTTCCGTTGGTGGTTTTACATCGCTAGCAGTGCCTGCCGGAACGATTGGTGGCAGCTCATGAGTGGAACACTCATTCGGCAGCCCACTTAGTCTGTGACATGGGCCAATGAACCAGTGCGCGTGAATCCGACTCATGTTTGAGGTGGATCGATCATCGGATAAAATCAGGGTGTAGTGGCAATGTGTTCATAATCCTTCATTACAAACTTAAACTTGGTTGCGGAAGCGTGTGGAACTTCGGGAGACTGAATTGTTTTCATTATTTTCATTCCATCGATGGCATGTATATCTATTTTCATATATATATATATACACATCTAAATGTATGCATGTATTTGGATACCTTTGGTTATTCATTTCTACTTCTATCTGCAGACATCAGCGCTTCGCGTTTTCGGGGCCGCAGTTTCTATCAGAGCAACTGAAAGGCGACAGGGAAGAAATAGTTCAGTTCATTGACCATAAGAATTTGATCAATTATTAGGATAATATCCATACTTAGCTTAATAGTTTACATTATATCAGCCCAGGAAGGAATCAAAGATAATTACCTTGAATCCGTGATGATATGATAGTTATCCATGATGATCAAGGATAGTATTGGATAATATTGGATAGTATTGGTTGGCAACTATGTTTATCGTGTCAATGATTATCAACCATATGTTGGTTATCATTTGCCAATCATTTGCTTGTGATCCTTGTAAAATGTGGATCCTGCCAGAGATGGGGAAATCGCTGCAACAACAAGCTGGTGGTTGGCCATTGAGTGAGACTCCGTCGGCTGACAAGATTGAGTTTGCAAACCGAGAAGTGGAGATGAACAGAGTGGTACAACGAGCTGGAGCTAAGGGCAGCCCCTGGTGCTAAAAGATGCAGGGACAGACGAGCTTACTGGTCGGCTGATCCTCAGTGGACGATACTCCGAAAGACGGGTATTTGGTTGATGCTTACCTGTTGATAGAAGGGGCCCTAATGATTTGCAATATACCGGATTGCTTGTCAAAACAAGTGGTGCACTGCCGTGCTACTGTTTGATCCATCGGCTAATGTGCGGCTTTTCATGTGTGAAAAAACCTGCAAAAACCTAAGCTGATTTTTCTCACACATGTTCATCATTTTGAGCGCATGGGCTTCAACCTTGGCGATGCCTAATTAGCATGATAAGTACACAAGATTCATGACTGAATCAATGATGATTGATAATGTTCATAGAATCGTGGTCACCTTTTTGTGAACAAATATGGCAACGGAAAATCCACCATGCATGGATGATTTCCTGGGGGGGTCCTACCTGAACGGTGCATTTTCCATTTCCATGTTAGTTCACCAGGGGGTATACAATCTTATACATTAGGATATATTCTTTATCAGCTTTTGCTGGTCACATTCAATGCTGGCGGCAGACTGATCTCTCGCTTCTGATAACTGTCACTTTTCTGTTCAGAACGGCTGTCAAACCAAGTACTGAAGCCCGCCTCGTCGCAGCCGTCCAGAAAAGATCAAGACGTTACATCCATACAATTCCATGTATACGGTTCTTGCCAAATGGTTATCTTGAATACCTTCCAAAGTCCTGACAAGTGCCCTTGGGCATTGACTCCTTGTTTGAAGACCGGCACTTTGCTTGGGTATGGTGTTTGAGCATTTGGTCACAGAGCATGGGGGCACGCCCACATCCCCAACTATTTGTGTTGGGTACTGAAACCATCAACTTGTACTTATGTCATCTTATTTCCATCATGCCTACTTGTTTGTCATTTCCCTTGGGTCGCTGTCCAAGGAAGATATTCCCATGCGCCGTCGAAGAATCTCCATGTTCTGAGCTGGCGAGTAGATAGGAAGAGGATCGGTTTCAGGACACAGGATGTGCACACCCGAACAAACGCTTGGGCTCATCTTAGCAGTGGATGGTCCTGGTTATCAACATCCTCGTTGTCATCGTTCTCACCGTTGATGACTTGATGCTCAGTTTCCGAGTACATTTGAGTACTTCTGAATACTATTTCTGATTACAGTATACTGTGGCTCATGATCCTTTGTCATTGGTGATTTGATTGTTTAACCCTGCTGGTGATCAACCCTGTTTTCCAGTGCATTAAACATGAATACTATAAGAAGTATATATATAAACCAACCACAAGGGAGAATTGATTTAGTGCAGCTTTTCAACGCTCCACCGGCTCCACCTCCCCCAGTGGAATCGCCCCCTTCAGTCCTTACACGTCATTTTGGTATGCTAACGGTAGGGGTGGCTGAGGCTTGCAGGAAGTTCCATCCAGCTGATGTCACCCCACCAACGTCAGAGGATGCCGAATGATTGTATCCGGGTGTATCGGGGTTACTCCGATGATCCGTATATTTGATGTACGGACATTTTGCAATATCAATAGCATCTAAAGATGGATGCACACACGAAGAGACATTTGCAGGTATATGCAGACATCTTGGATCATTTTGGTGTTCATTTCATCCAGTTATGGCTGAAAGAAGCCAGCATTGGGCCAAGGGTTCACAGCTTTGATGAAGCCTCCAGATGCAACAGACATGTTATTTGTGGTGCGGTTGAATCTAATGGATGTTGGTTTCTGTGTGTTTTTGCGCATGGATGAATCTATTTGGAACGATATGCAACGTCCAGGTGCCTTTGCAGGCACCATTTCATCGTCATCCATTCAAATGTGCAACAACACCAGACCAACTTTGTGAGGAAGCGCCAGGGACTTGCTGGAGGTACCAAGGGGCAGAAAGATGAGAAGGCGATCGGACTTTTAACACACTGGACTTCGACAGTAAGCTTGAGTCCTTCATGTCACAAGCCCTGCAAACGGATCTAAAAGTAGTTGCTACATAGCTGTGCGCGGTGATCCGCTGAAACGGGGTGGGTCAAGGCACAAAACCCTGTGCCGTTGTGGGGCAGATAGAGAGAGATGTTGAAGAAATATGTGCATGTGATGGTTGCGTCGAGATTGCTGAGTCAGCGATATTGTAAATATATATATATAAATCATGAATTAGGCTTAAACACTCAAAGCAAAAGACGTGCCTTTGTTCGACTTCTTCCTTTTGGGTGTCACACATGGTTGAACACTTCAAGATTCATGGTTGCACGTTGCATGCTGCAACCCTAAACGAGAAAACAGAAATCATGTTGATATTTCCTTGCTGCAGCCTTTGGGTGCCGGGCATGGGTAGGCTAAGGATTGTTTTAGGCAAGGTGTGCAGAATCGTAGTGCTGGCGGATTGGAATAAATCCTGTCAGGTCATGGAATTCCGCTAGATCCAGGAAGCTACTGTAAGGTTCACCAGATCCTTACCTATTTCAAGCCTGCAGCGGTTCTTAATTGAGGCAGTACCAATTGCGGGAGATGTATGCAACAATTGTGAGCACGCCTATGTCCATCCAGCGTATCTTTGGTGTCTGGTTTGAAACTTTTTTGGCATGCTATCCCCAATATTTGGGGTGGTTTGGTGATTGATCAATATTTTTGGGGTGGGTATGCATAACGTGTTACAGCCCGCAACCAGATCTTGATGTCAACAGGTAAACCTGACCCCAATGGTGCAGCTTATTTGGAAGATAGGTCCCTCAATGGAAGAGGTCTTGACTGTCGGGACCTACTGCAATGTGTGGTGATAAATCTGAGCGGTTTAGACCAGAAGCATCGGAATATCAGCAGTGTTCTTTTTATATCCAACCAAAAAGCCGGTGATTCGTTAGGTGCAAGTACCACCTGCGTGGTCATTGATCGAGAGCCTGCAAAGCCGTGCACGTAAGGCAGCTAAACAACCTGAACATCGTCATCCCAGCAAGAGTTCAAACAGGAGATCCCTGCAGTATAAAACATTGCAATCAGTGCAGTCGTGTTGAAAAACAGGTGTGCACGGTTTCAAGCAGCATAAGATCTACAACAGTTGGAGGGAATGAAGATGGTCAAGAAAGGAAAGACAGTCACGACACAGTTCCAGCGGTGCCCGATCTTCTGATTCCTTGCAGGGACAAAGATCCCTGCCATGGCGATAGACGCTGAGAAAATCGGCTGTCATGGCAAAAAACACTGTGAATTGTTTGCTGTGGGACTTCGCTGAAAGATGAAGACGGGATCTTCACATTAATGAGAGCAGAACTCAAGCAGCATCGTATGGTGATATCGGGTGTGTCGCATGGCCGTATGATTTGGTATCATTGTAATATGCGAGGAAGCAGCTGTAATTAAAGGTCTTGTGTGGCAAATCTTTTTGGACTCATCATGGACCATCGCATGGATTTCAGTGCACTTCGGTCCTTGCCGGCTACGAGACCAAAGCACCAAAACAATGCAAAACATATACGCACCATGTGTCAGCCATAGTTGATCATGGGGTCAAGATCATGCTAGATTCTTTCACCCCCTCGACGATCAACCATGTCAGTAACATCCACCAGGTCGGGAAGACCTACAGCAAACCACAATGACCAAGGTTTCCAAATGTTTCCAAAAGCATCCAAAAATTGCATTTTTTTCTGCAATTGATTTGCTAAGGAATTTGATGTATGGAACCCCTGCTTGATGGATGGAAGGTCATGGAACCCAAGGAGCTTGATGGATCTTGGATGTCCAAGGTCGACGGATCCCCATACGAAAATGCCCATCCATCGCTGCATTTCGGCCCTCAGCTGGGCCCCGGCGCCGGGAACCGGTGCTTCGGAGGTGTTGTGCGGTGCGCTGTGCTAGGCGCTGTCAAGGGAACGGTGGTGGGGCCTAGGATGGTGATGCTGAACCTATGAAGAGTTTCCTGGGCTCATCAAACGCAATCCTTAAGCAGTAGGGAGATTGCGGATTGCAAACGCCCGGCTTTCTACGGATTGCGGATTGGATGTTTAGGTTTGTACAAATTAGTAAGGTTGGAGTAATACTTACTTTCCATTTCGCATTTTTCGATGTCTTTTATAACCATTGTAATTGCCTTGTTTTCATTATGTTATTCATTTTGCCTTTTGCTTGATTTTTTTCCTTGCTTTGGTCTATCCTGCTTCTCTCTTCATTTCTCTTCTCTTCTCTTTTGTTCTCATGTGTTTGTTCTTTTTGCATCTTCTCATTGACTTACTCTGGTCCTTTTTTTGTTTGTTTATTTCTGGTCAGTGTGTTTTTCTTTTCGCTTCTCTCTCACTATTTTTCCTGGTCTTGTGTGTATTTGTCTTCTCTTCCTTTCTCTTTTCTACATAGATTCCATGCAAGTGATGGTTGATGATTGTGATTAATGATGTTTGTTGATGATGCTCAAAGACTGATAGCTAACAGTACGCGACGGGGCACGGTGCTCCGAGGCCCCAGGAATGCTCACAGAAGAGACAGAAGCCATTCTGGAGATAAGTTTCATTACAATTGTTTTTGTTGCAATGCAAGATCTATAACGAGTAAATATCAATCTTAAATACAGTAACTAGCTTTCATGAAGAGCTGTTGTGCTTTCCAGTGAAACCATGGGTGGTTTGGTGGGCTATGGGCCGCTCCACATCGATGTCCCATGCATATCGCCGCTGGTGGCTCACAGCGCGGGCGGCACTGCTAAGCAGAGACCGGTGATACCAGTGCTCCTTGGCTTAGACTAACGGTTGGGAATGCAGTGCTCCCAGCAGCAGAGAAAAATGCCGGCACCTATGGTGTGAAGAGGAATGGCATACGATGACGAGATGATTCATATGATGATGAGATGATTGAGTTTCGCAAATTCTGCCGTGAGGGAAATTGCTACAATCAAGTAAGTTTGTAGCATTGAACGGTTAACAACAATGGCAATTGTACGATTTCCATGTTTGTTGCTTGGATCTTGGTTGACCCAGGCTCTACTCCTTTCCTGCGTCATTTCGTGAGATTTGGGTATGGCCAAGCCATCCCCAGTCCTCGATGCCTGGCGCAATGATTGTGGTACTGGGATGGAGCTGCACCGTCGCACCAGTAGGATTGATAGATATGGATACCGTTTTGATCAATATTGATCCAGTAGTTTGAGTGAAAATACGGCCTGGCTATGGGTCCCCAAACGAGGCACTAGACACAGCGTTGCTCCGCGTGCCGCTTCGCAGGCGTGCAGATGTGCACCCCAAATCCAGCCATTGCATACCTGTTCCGGCTGTTTTGCAAATGTTGTTGTCACTGGTGTGCAGCTGGAGCTGATGCTGGTGTGTGAAGCTAGCAACAGCTGATCTGTGAAAATGGTTGTAGAGGCTAGTAGGGGGTACATGAAGTAGTGAAGCAGATTGAAGTAGATTGAAGTAGATTGAAGCGAACTGAAGCAGACAGAAGTAGATTGAAGTAGATTGAAGTTTAGCCGCTTTGATCAGTTGAACTGGATGCGTGGGATCACGTGGACATTGGAACTACAGCTGTGGAAAAAACTGCTTGGTGCCTAGACTCGGAGCCCCAGGTACTGTCCACAGCCAAGTGCTGAAAGCCCGTTGTGTCTAACAACCAAGTCCCAAATCCAGGTGGCTAATGATCATGGTTAGTCCTGTGAAATTGTAGTACGTCAGTGTATGATATGTAGTTGTGCATTGATCGTTTGAACTTGACACCTATCATCGTTCTAGAGCTACTTCCTGCCTCACCATTGCTGGAGAGCCCCTGATCGAAACCCGATCTCAGCGTAAAGCAGGCATAAGGTGCCATTGTCCAAACAATGAGTTTCATGACAAAGAATGATAAGTGGTTGTTTGTTGGTTGTTTGATGGGTTGCTTGTGTTTCCTTGTCGGGACGGTGAGAAAATGATAACCAGATTTTCACCAATGTGCACCACATCATTTTGGCCCAGGATGACTTTGAGAGTTTGAGAGTTCTTGGCAAAGGCAGCCGCTCGCCGGCGATTTCTCTCAGCGAAGTGGCAGCCAAAGCTAGTTCAACTGGCCAACCAGGGACTGCAAGTTGCAACATGTCGAGTCCGCGTGGTGTCCCAACTAAACAGAACTGACGATTGATCCACAATCGAAAGATGGTTTCCTAAATCAACAGATGGTTGTTGAGAGAAACAGCAATGATTTACCAGGCTTTCGGAACCATGCATTGCTTCCATCTCAGAATCCTTCTTGTAAGATGGGGAATGGTCCATGCCAGCTGGCCATAGCGTCCTACTGTGGTTCAAAGACCATATTATACATTGCGAAGTGCTAGAGCTGAACTCGCCCCTTCAGACTTGCATACCAACAGTTTGGAGTGAAAGCTTTTTTGAACATGTGCCGTGAAGCTGCGGTTTCTTTTTCACATAACCATCAACCGTTGGCCACTTCATTCTGCTTGGCCAGCCCAGAGTCTAGCATAGGAACGCCTGAAATCGGTGGCTAGAGTGAAAATTCTACCTACCTGGCACGTTAAATGCCCTGGGCGTCGGATTCTGAGGATTCATTTTCTAGGAATTCTTGCAGGTTTTGCCAGATGGTTGTATGGAGCAAGTTTCTTGGTGGCTAATCCGACTTTCAAGACTGCACTCATGCCACTGCTGTACTTGAACCATGTATCAGTGAAAGAGGGCTAGTTCATGATAGGTGTTTCATTACCTGCATACAATCATATGATCATAGCTTTGTTTTTCATCATCCACTCAAAGTTTTGACACTGTATTATATAATTTTGAAGCCAAGTGCTTGGGTGAAAGAAAAATGCTTCATGCACTCCGTACGCTTTTGGTGCACTGCCGTGGGCTCAGGTTATGGCAAGGTCTTTCTGGTGCGTCACAGGGATTCAGGCCAGGACAAGCTCTATGCCATGAAAATGTTCCTGCCTCAGAGCGGTGTCCATGCGATGCTGATGGTGGCTTGTGCTTGATCGTGCAACATGACAACGCCGTGATGAATGCGCACAGGAAGATACTGAATAACAAATTCCTGGTCACTTCACAGTTCACGTATGTTGATTCATGGCATTCCGAATGGAATGCTGAGCATGCTGTTTGTGAGTCAGCCACCAGCTTAAGCGAATTCTTTGTGTTAAGACTGAAAAGACCGTTTTTGTGGACCCTTGTCATTTGCGTGGGAAATGGTTTTGCATCGCATGTTCTGATTCACATAAAGTCATATAGATGTAATGATGTGATATTGCAGTGTGCCTGCGTGTGTATACGTGCACAGGTATTAGTTTGAATTTAGTAGATGCCCAATGACGCACACAGAGTGCATGCTTGCAACACAAATATCCCTAATTTTGACCATCCACCACATCACATGGGTTTTCAGGTCTCAGTGCTGGGACATGATAGGTAGATAAATGTAGAGAAAACGATTGCCCCCCATGAGGCATCAATCTCAACGCAGCACACCAACTGAAGCCGTGATTCCATCTTAGGCTGCGAAAGGAGCACGTCCTGAACCGTTCCTGAGCCAAGCCCGTTGAAGATGTCCTAATGCATAGTATAAAGCAGAGTTTGGGGGTCCAGCACGTTCCAGCCTCATTTGTGGTCAGGCTAGGGCGTCTAGGCGTTCGCCAAGGTGCAACGGAATTCTGCATGTGATGAGGCCATAACCCCACAGGGTCACATGGACGTTCGTGTCAAAGTTCCCGATGCATTAAGTGATGGGCACTTGATCCCAAGTGGTCACCCCACTAAAGGACTACTGGTGTAAGTGGAACAGCCAATAGCTGCCTACTGGACAACTAGGAAAACGATGTAGTCCCATTTGGTCAGAGCCAAGACCTTCAAGACAAACCCCTCGACGTCTCGGCGGGATTCAGGCAATATTTTGAGCATCCCCTTCACTGGAATGCTGAGTGGAGAGGTTTCTGTAGTTTTTGGCATGATATTCAGGAGAATGTTCTGAGTATGCATCATGGTCACATGACAGGTCGATGGCTCATGGCAGGTCAAAACATTCATCGGCACCACCTGGTGTCGCATTGCGGGCAGACAGCTGAGGCAACCAGGTTGAGCATACCAAGACAGAGAGAAATGTGCACTGCCTGCGTTTCAGCGATGCCAAGCAGTTTATGGACTGATTGCTGTGAGGTAACAATTAGTAAATGCTATATGATGAGTAGAGCATTGTCATTCATTACTTTCTCAAATTCTATTGAAACAATGTGGGAACCAGTAATTCGAACGGTATTTATTGAATTGGCTAGCCGCAAGTCCTTGTGAAAATGATAGCCCTAATCTTTGGTTTTGTCATAAGATTGCACAGGAGTATCAAGAGGTGTTCATCAGTGCAAGAGTGAGTGCACATGGTCAGGAACACTGAGAGATGTCACATGATGCACCACCGTTGCTGCTGGGCATCGCTTGGTGAGGTGTTGGAGCATGTCTCCCATCCCTTCATTGTCTCCCTGCACTATGCCTTTCAGACGCCCAAGAAGTGGGACTTCCCAGTGAAAGCTTTGGGGAAAGCACAACTGCAATGCTGTTTACACATCCCATTGTGATCCCGTCAGTCCCTATAGGAAAAGCCCCAATGTTTCCAGCAATCTTGCTGAGATCTCAGGCACCTCGTGCCATTCCCGTGATCATCCACGGTCAACCATGGCCTGTCCAATGGTCCCATCGTCCCATCCATGGTTCCATGCCGTTCCTTCCAGGTTGTACCTGGTCCTGGACTACTGTCCGGGTGGAGAGCTCTTTTTTCATCTCAGCCGCGCGGGACGCTTCTCGGAGGGCCGAACGAGGTGGGACAGCGGGAGGGAGGGTTCGGGGCCGTTATGAGCCAAGGGACTGAAGTGAAATGCGTGGTCAACATAGGGTCAGAAGTGAAATTACAGGAGGCCTTGCCAAACTGATGGTGCATGTTGTGACAAACGGCCTTGCTAAACTGATGCGGTATGTTTTGCTTGTGCTGTTTTTTTGGATGCTGATTATGTCATAGGTTCGAAACGGAACATCATAAACACTTCCCCCTGTGTTGAAGTCAAAGAGCTGCAAGGGAAAATGTGCAGGAATGTTTTGACACAATCCTGACCCTCCCCCAAAGCAAAACAATTTGCCACAATGATTTTGCAGAGCAGAGAGGATAGGCTTCCCATAGCGTGCCGAAACAAGGCTGAGAGGATATTGCCAACGGTGTGCCATATGAACCCCTGCCAGGAGGAGTCACCTGCAAAAAGATATGATGAAGGATATGATGGTGGTAGGGAAAGGGCAGGAAATGGTCATTTTTGCAGGTGCAACCATTTTGGGAACACTTCACATCGGCATGTCACGTACGCAGTGACACATCTGGAAACTTTATTTGTCATTGTTTTTCCCTTTCCATCACCATTATAACCAGAAGGTGCAGAGGCTGGCTCATGCCTTTCAAAGCATTCCCCAACAAGATGCCACCATCGTTGGAGCATCAGTTTAAGTGAAGTCAATCATTAATGCTTCAATTTTTGATTTGAATGTATTTCTCATATCTTCGAGGTTTGCAAAGTCGTATCTTTTTCATCTAAGTTAACCACGTGTCGGCATTATTCAGCAGCCCGTCCGTTGTGGAGGTTCTATACCTGTGAGCTGCTCTTGGCCCTGGAATACTTGCACAGCTTAAACATCATCTTCAGGCACCTCTGGGAACTCCAACTGTTGGATGTGTGCAGCTTTGGGACAAACATGGTGGCAGATACGGAGACTGATTGGAAAACCAACTGTCGGATGCCAGCTCCCATCAGATGTTGAGCGCATGGGGCACGCAAAAAGCCAGTCACTGGTGTTGGATGAAATGCAGAGCTCCCACTTGAAATCATTGATGGATATCCCTCCAACTCTGATTGAAACAGCCTTTCGGAACAGTGATGGCCTAATGGGTCGATTCTCAACAATGGTGCGACGCTTCGCAGTGAGTCCCGCGCCCAAAACTTTCCTGTGGCGCAGGGATCTGAAACCCGAGAATGTGTTGCTGGATGAATGCGGTCATGCCACTGGGCTCACCACAGAGGATGAGCAGGGCATGTTGTGTTTTCATAACGGCGATGGCAACAGAAATAACATAAGAGTTGTTGTTTCACTGAAACGATCGGTATGGGATGTTTAGGAATTGTTACTGGGCAGACCATCGTCCATGGTCAAAACTGTGACATGGACCGGCCACTGAAGACCCCCATCAGGATCCACATGGTCCCACTACGACACTGGGTTGACACAAAGAAAGCGCAAAGGTTACCAGTATCCAGCAAAGAATGATACTAATAGTGATATCCAACAATAATGTCCCATATGCAATTATCAATAACCATTGCGAGGAAACGAAGATATATTGAACCAACAATTTTGAACACATTGGTAAACAATGGCGGAGCACACCGTGGTGTATCATGACGGCATTCATTTGGAAGATTCCTCCACTGGTAGCATGATTTGGGCGGCCGCTCAGCCGCCAATCTGACTCTGCCAGCAACAGCATGCCGGTTGATTCCATGGGTGCCCCCAAACCTAGATGCCCTGAAAAAAATGGTTGATAGCTTCCGGAAACCAAAGTCACCGGAGCATGGTTGAACTGTAGCTTGAGCATTACTTTCCTCAGGCAAGGAACTTCAAGTTTTCAAGCATTTTGCAGGATGTGCGGCTGCCTTGGCTTTTTCTAGGCACATATATTTGTCACATTTACCGATATGTGCAGTCCAACAGTCCACGTATTGTGGGGATGCATTAATTATTGTCCCCAATGTAGTACCAACTAGTTTGCCGCCCGGCATTCAGTCAGAAAGAATTGCCAATATGAACGAAGGCCGAAGGCAGAACCAGCTAGCCATAGAAAAGCACTCATCAAATCCTGATCCTGAGTCTCTTTGCAATTGCACAGCTGTAGTTGAATGTGCTACTTTCCATGCCAGATGCACAATAATGCATATTAAGGATTGCAGTGTTAAATAATCTATGTGTATATTTCCTTGCAAATGGGTGTTGTTTGTTTGCGTTTGGGTCTCACAAACTTCTCTTTTTTTCCGCACAAGCTCATCCGCCCGTCCACTCAGTCAGCCATACCTGCCACGGGTTTGCGATGACTTAGTGTCACTCTACATCCCTCTACTAATGTCACTCTACATCACTCAACTGTTTCAGTTTCGTTTCAGTTTTCAAACACTTTTTTTTTCCTTTCGCTTGAGGCTCTCAAGCTCCATTTTCAGTAGCTTGATCTCAATTCTCAAGTGACGATTCTGGTTGCTCAAAAGGTAGTTCTCATGACAATCCCGTTCATGAACCTTGTAGCAGAGATGGCAGGTTTCGATCTCCCCTTGATTGTTTTTTTCAATCGACCCCGCATGCTTTCCGCCATATCTGACCACAGAAACATCTGTCTGAACTGCCGTAGAATCTCTTTGCACACCACCATCGGTTTGGGCACAAGAAGCACTCATAGTTTCAACCGAATCCGTTTGTGTACCAGCATGTGTTTGGACACCAGCATTTGGAGATTCAACTGAATCCGTTTGTGTAGCAGAATCTCGTTTTCGCTTTCGATCGGTGCGTTTGCCCTTTCCTGAGCTGTTGCTTTCACTTATTTGATGACCCATACCCCGGTCAAGAAACTAAAGCCACCCGTCGTTCCACGTTGATGGTGAAAAAAAATGTTTGCTTTTGGGGTCTCAAAAAATTTGAAATTAAAATTTGCAATTGAAAGCAAGCAAAGCCCAGGGTCTTTGACGTTCATAGATCCTTTGGAGAGTTCGACGATGTTCATCCCCATCTGGAACTTGTTCTTCCAGGTACTTCCTTCGTTTCCCCATAGCTGGAAGCAAATAGCATGGATGATGTGGGTTAATCTTTAACTGGTGGTTTTCACAATTGTCCTGATGCAACTGCATCTTTGGGCACCTTTCGGTCACTGTTTGATTCTCATGTAGGAGTGAACATAGTTCAGGTCCAGTCTATGGTACATTGTGAGAAAGAAAGTTAAACTGTGATAAAACATCAAAAAATTGTTCTGATGACCATGCAGGCGCACATGTTGCAGCCATCAGTCAGCTAATTGCCCCTAAAATCTGTGTGTGCATGAGCAGCAAATGTCAGCGGCACAAACATCATGCATTGGGTGTTGTTATGAGTCTGATGCCCATTTGCTCAAATCGAAGTAGATCAATGTCAAGATTGGACCAGCCAACAAACAGCCAATTGGAAATCAAAGTGAGCAACGTTTGATACGATGACCGGTCAATGAATTTACCTAGTATCAACTAGCCATGTGGATCTGAGCCCATTATTGGTGAACCAGATCGTTATAATCATCCAGTTGGCTACCCGTTGGATTCTCATAGTTACCATTCACAGCTTCGACAATAAACTCAAAGCACCAAGAAAACTATGGCTAAAGGATGGAAAAGGATCAACCACGGGACCCCGTCAGTCAACACTTTGCCAGCCTTGGCATCGCTCTTCTCGAAAGAAATGCGTTATCAGCCTTAGTTTCAACACGAGTAAAGTCAGACAACAGATACACACAGCTTCAGACTGACTAATGTTGAGCACATCTTAAGTCCAAAACTTTTAAAAAAATCTTGGTGTTCTGGCACCCAGCACCCGTGTTATTGGAACCCCGTCTTATCAAACTTCCATGAGTCCTTGCATTTACTTTGTTTTGTTACTTTCATTGTCACCCGTGTTATCCAACCATTGTCTTTGTCCCGCTATCCCGGAATCCACCCGTGTTCTCTCTGTCCCGGCATCCCGGCATCCACCCGTGTTCTTTCTGTCCCGGCATCCCGGCATCCACCCGTGTTCCCTCTGTCCCGGCATCCCGGCATCCACCCGTGTTCTCTCTGTCCCGGCATCCCGGCATCCAGTATTTTACTAAATGTTATTTACTTTTCATTTTTGAAATTTTCAAATGAAAACATTTGTTAAGGAATTTGACTTGCAGTCAGTAGAAACTGTTGAGCTCCAGGCTATGCAACTGCCTCAGGGCCAACACATTGCCATCAACAGCAGGATGTAATACAACAATTTGGGTACCTTGCCTTTCTCTCAAAGTGTCCAAGAAGAATTGTAGACAGACCTCGGCAGTCCATATGTTTGTCCATCTCGAAATGTTTGCATTTTAGGCTGGTATTAGGTTTACATATTCTTTGAGTTTTTGAAAATGACATGCTGACATGATTTCAGCAATCTATGTTCTTGCAAGATCCATCATCATTGTCACAATCGTCATCACCTTGGTTACCTCAAAATATTATCTCACCATCTTGGACATATTTGTTTTCATCTGGTCACCGCTCAATTGATGCCCAGCAGCTCCATTGACCAGAGCGATGCCAACAATTCGAGACCTTAGCACAGCACAATGCAGTGATTAGGGGCACTAAGTTTTGGTTTGGAGCAAGTTGGAATGGATTCCCAGAAACGAAAATTGCATCCCCTCCATTGATGGCCAAGTGAATGTTTTTTTGGTACCCCAAGTGGCTTTGACATATCAGAGCTAGCAGTTAGCATTCAATCAGTCACCGATCAGTGCTTGATTGCTTGACCATGCGCACGGCCGATTGTGCTCAATTGCAATCCATTTTTGTGCCACTCGCTGCGACGACGTGACATGCCTGGTTCTCAGCTGACTGCTCACAGTCAGTCACGAGGTGTTGGGCAATCTAAGCCAGGTGCAACGAACCACCAGGCACATGCTCCAAACAACTCAGTTTGTTCAAACCGCTTAGCATTCAACAGGTCAAATCAAACTTAGGGATGTGTTTGACATCAACTAGAACAGGTCCTTCGGTATCAGATTGTGTTTCAAATTGTTCCAAGCTCTCAAGATGCTGGGTTTGACCAAAATCTCTTGAACTCCTTGGGGTCCAAGCATGTTTGTTGCCGATTTGACAACACAGCTAAAGCAAACGTACAACTTCGTCTTTCACCATGGTCAGATTTTTGGTGCCTTTCAGGAAGTACAGCGGCTTTCCTTAGTCAAACTTCAGATTTTGTGCCACTAACCTGCACTGAACGATGTTTGTCGTTTTCCATTGTGATGACTGTCATGTTTATGTTTGTATCGTTTTCTTTTTGCATTGCCCTTTGTAACTGTTTGTCCAAAAAGGACACCCTTCAATTTCGCAATCAGAAGCCAAGATACGTGGACTGATCTCCTGAACGGCATGGTGGTCGCAAATCACGATTCTATGGAACTGAAAGCAAAGTAGGATATGGAAGGTTCATTGTGTTCCAGACAGGTTCCATCAGAGGCTGCAAAATGAAAAGGATTGCAACATGTCATCAGGCAAGCAGCGTTGCTCTCTTTCGCATAGGCTACCCGCCAGCTCATTTGAATCATCCCTGATTGCTTCAAAGCCTGCGCACGCTGCCAAAATGCATCAAAAGAAACTGTAAGACTAAGGAAAGGATGCAAAACACAATGCAACTAGCATGCAATCTCTAACGCCTCTGATGGGAAGGCGCTAGCAATAGACGACCACTTGCAGGCACTGACGCTTGAAGGAGCAGACCACTGAAAGGGCAAAGGCTGTGGCTTTGGGGTGATCGAAAACTGATCCTCACCTTGGAATGCAAGGCGGTTGAAAAAGAGATAATCAGTTGATACATCCGTCATGTTTTCATGCTCATTCATCCTTGGAATTACCTACTACTCAAAGTCCAGAGTTGCCTTGAAGTTAGCAATATATTTGCTCCATCAAAAAATGGTCTAAGAATATCACCATCCTCTCGGTTCATCCGTTTCAAGTCATGGCTGTTGATGGTGCAGTCGACGATTTCGGCTTCCGTCTCCAGCTCATGCAACAGGTTGCGCCAGCAGGTTCGATCAGAGTCGGTGCATGCTTTGGTGCCAGTTTGTGGCACTTCCAGCACCACAAGATCCATATCATTGCGCCATTCACAAGTCAAGGTTCTCTCCATCTCACCTGCAAGATGCAAAAACATGTGAAAGGGAGGCTCCAGTTGTTTGCTGGCTGTCAACGGTCGGTATGATGCATAGCAGTGGCAAGGCACAGCTTAGGATTCACCTTTTTTCCCGATGGACAAAGCCAAGATCAGCTATGTATGAAAACAGTCCACAGACTGTTCTTTCAGATCTTTTCCACAAGCTCCGGCTGGTAGCTATGCCAGAACATGTCTTTCCAAATTTCCCCTAAGTCAGCGAAATTTTGCAGCCTTTCTGGGCATGCAAGAACGGAATGAAATTCCAAGTTCCAAAATGTTGAGTTGCTAAAACCTAGGGAACATTTTTGCGATAGGAAGGAATTGACTAGATGTGTTGGGTGAGCAAATGATATAAAGATGATGAGCACACCATGAAGGTCATTTGGATCACAATGACAATGTTATTGAAACAATTGATTGATGATTGTCAACTGGCTAAACAACGGGGAAAAATATCTGGGTCATTGTAGTTGGTGATATCGTATATGGCATGTTGCAATCATGCTAGGCCCAAGGCTTTCGCTAACAAATGTGTTCTACAGCTCTACTCATCGCTATCCCCCTCAGATTCATCACAGGGCTCTTCCTTCTTGGCCTTCTTGGTCTTGGAGCTTCTGGAGGGCTTGGATCCACCAGATTTCACCTTCTTACGACCATGCTCATTCAGCCGTCGGCGGCTGCGCTCTGAGGCCGTCATGTTCTTCACGGAGTTCATCCTGCTCTCGCTGGTCTCCCACCTCGGCAATCCGAGGACACCAGTGGAAAGAGGGGAAGAGTGGAATAGGTCAACATTTACCAAAGATTAAGGTTATCCCAAGGATAGCATTTGAAATTGAATCGAATTGAAGTTTGCTGAGGCCACCGACATTTCACGGGCTTTCTCCAAGCAAGCTTTAGGCGACCAGGATGGATTCTGTCTCTTCAAAGCATCCTTTGTACTTCTGATGAAGGCGTAGTAGGCTTCTCTCAGGCTTCGACCCTGAGGCATAAGTTCAATGTTTGGCAAAAAAAATGTGCTGATATTTGTTGGAATCAAACGTTTTAGTTTCCTTGATCAATCATAACCTTCTGAAGGGTCAACGATGGGTACCAAGCCAGAGGTGAATTAAAGCATTTTATGGGTTGGTGCCCTAAAACATTCAAAAGAGGGTTTTGGTGACAAGCACAGCAACAATGATAATGATGGTGATGTTGGCGAAGATAATGCCGTTGATTCTGTTGATGATTATGGCAATGATGTTGACTCTGAAGCAAACAACAAGGATGCCAATTGGTAATGATTGATTGATGGAAAAAACGAAGATGAAAACGACTAACTATAATTTTTCCCTGGCTGAGTAGACCGTCCCCACATTAGATATTTGTTGGGTTGGTTGTACTTTTCCTGGCCTTGAGCTTCTCCTCTTCCTTCTCATCATCTTCCTCCTCAGCCTCCTCCTCCTTTGAGCTCTTTGCCTTTGCCTTCTTCTTCGGAACTTCTTCATCATCATCTTCCTTCTCAGCCTCCCTCTTTGAGCTCTTTGCCTTTGCCTTCTTCTTCGGATTTTCTTCTTCCTCATCATCGTCCTTCTCAGCCTCCTTCTTTGAGCTCTTTGCCTTTGCCTTCTTCTTCGGATTTTCTTCTTCCTCATCATCGTCCTTCTCAGCCTCCTTCTTTGAGCTCTTTGCCTTAGCCTTCTTCTTTGGATCTTCTTCCTCATCATCGTCCTTCTCAGCCTCCTTCTTTGAGCTCTTTGCCTTTGCCTTCTTCTTCGGATCTTCTTCCTCATCATCATCGTCCTTCTCAGCCTCCTTCTTTGATCTCTTTGCCTTTGCCTTCTTCTTCGGATCTTCTTCTTCCTCATCATCATCTTCCTTCTCAGCCTCCTTCTTTGAGCTCTTTGCCTTTGCCTTCTTCTTCGGATTTTCTTCTTCCTCATCATCATCGTAGTCCTTCTCAGCCTCCTTCGTCTTTGAGCTCTTTGCCTCTGCCTTGGCCTTCTTCTTTGGATTTTCTTCCTCATCATCATCGTCCTTCTCAGCCTTCTTCGTCTTTGAGATCTTTGCCTTTGCCTTCTTCGGATCTTTTTCCTCATCATCCTCCTTCTCAGCCTCCTTCTTTCTTGAGCCCTTTGCATCATCTGTTTTTGCTTTCTTCTTCTTTGGCTCGTCAGGGGTTGCATCATTCGACCAGTTCTTCAACTTGCCAACCATCGATCTGATGGATGTGTCAACCTTGTCTTTCTTGCGGCTACTTTCGGTCTTCTTGTTTTTTCCTTTTTCATCACCATCCTCTTCCTTCTCAGCCGTCTCTTTCTTTGAGCTCTTTGCCTCTGCTTTTGCCTTCTTCTTCGGATTTTCTTCAGCATCATCTTCCTTCTCAGCCATCTTCTTCTTTGAGCTCTTTGGCTTTGCCTTCTCTTCCAACTCCATCTCTTCATCCTCCTCCAACACTTCTTCTTCCCATTCTTCCTCCCAGAGTCCCTCCCAATCTTCCTCCTCAGCCATCTCCTTCTTTGAGCTCTCTGCCTCTGCCTTTGCCTTCTTCGGATCTTCTTCCTCATCATCTTCCTTCTCAGCCTCCTTCGTCTTTGAGCTCTTTGCCTTTGCCTTCTTCTTCTTCGGATCTTCTTCCTCATCATCTTCCTTCTCAGCTTCCTTCGTCTTTGAGCTCTTTGCCTTTGCCTTCTTCTTCTTCGGATCTTTTTCCTCATCATCCTCCTTCTCAGCTTCCTTCGTCTTTGAGCTTTTTGCCTTTGCCTTCTTCTTCGGATCTTCTTCTTCCTCATCATCATCCTTCTCAGCTCCCTGCGTCTTTGAGCTTTTTGCCTTTGCCTTCTTCTTCGGATCTTCTTCTTCCTCATCATCGTCCTTCTCAGCTTCCTTCGTCTTTGAGCTTTTTGCCTTTGCCTTCTTCTTCGGATCTTCTTCTTCCTCATCATCGTCCTTCTCAGCCTCCTTCGTCTTTAAGCTTTTTGCCTTTGCCTTCTTCTTCGGATCTTTTTCCTCATCATTGTCCTTCTCATCGTTCACCTCTTTCAGCCTAGCCGCCAGTGCCTTGACGTCTGAAGTCTTGGATTCCTTTGGCTTTGCCTTGTCATCTGTCTTGTGATCCTTGGTTCCCGTAGCCTTGGATGTTTCTTTTTTCCCTTCTTCTTTCTTGTCTTTTGTCTTCGCAACCGGCGCATCTTCAATCTCCGACTCACTTGGCAAAGGCTCTTGACTCGAAAATTCTTCCTCACTGTCCAAAGAACATGAGTCTTCCTTCTTGGCTTTTGGTTTCTTTGCATCTGCCTTTGTCTTCTTGCCCTTCGCTTTGGCTTTTCCTTTTGGTTTTTTGTCTTCCGCCTCTTTGCCCACCAACTTCTCGATGCCAGCAATCTTTCCCATGCCGATCTTCTGGGGAGCTTCTTTGTTGCTTTCCTGGTCCTTTTTTCCATCTACTTCATCTTTGGGCTTTGCATCATCCTCTTCCATTTCCTCCATTTTGGGTTTTCGACCTCGTTTTTTCTCCATTTCCTTGGCTTCCGACTTAAGTTCTTTGCCGAGGTCATCAATCTCCTGTTGCTTCAACATGGGGTCATTGCTGGAAGTCAGTGAAGTCGATGTCATTGGTAGAGCAGGAAGTGCAGAGGTTGCATCATCTTCGACTTTGGAGCTTGTAGCCTTCTCAACTGCAGAGCTTGCAGGAGTCTTGGAGCCCGCTTCCTCGATCTTCACATTAGGCATTGGCTTTGCAGTTGGAGTAGGAGTCGTCAAGCTCGGAGGGGAGTCAGATGCAGTTGCCCTTCGCACCTCACAGCCCCACAAGCTTTGGAAGTGGCAAACGTGCAGTGTGTGAGACACATGATTAAGTGTCTATGAATCATTGATGTTACAAAGCTCAGATGTTTATGAATGCATTTTTTGAATCATTGAAAATGCACATTTTCATCGAAAGACTCACAGGATTAAGCCCGTGACCAATGAATCTGGAGTTTGGCACACGCCAGGGTCACCAGCTGCGAAGCGTTCGAAGTCCTTCAGGCAAGAGGCTTTTGTGCTCGGACATGTTTGATTGCAACTAAAGTAAACCAGCTAATGCTGATCAGTCATGGGAACACAATAATTAAAGTTGAAGTGTATCAAGATGTCTGAAGTCTGTCCTGGCTGAAGCCATGTTGAGACAAAAGCTCGTTCAAAGCCACCATAGCAGCTAGAGCAGGCACACAGCCCTTCAAGTGACACTGAAAATAGCAACTAAGTGGCACTGCAATTTTTGGACTAACTAAAAGTGAAAATCCTGAGCCAAGAAGCGATTGGTCGTGGAAACAGCTGGATATCAGCAAAAACTGCGAATTGACATTGTGACATGATGATTTCACGATGATTGATATTGGCAGAGGGCAAGAAAGTTGACAGTTGGTGGCATCCATCATCATTCACGGGATCCTGCCTGGCTTGTTCTCCCTTTGCATGCTTGCAAACTTTTCAGGCTTCAAGAACTTCGAAGTTCCGTGCCCCAGCTGAAACTCCGAGATTGGAATTTCGATGGGCATGTGGGCTGCCTGGGTACCGCAAGAATGAAACATAATGGTTCATTTCATTCCACGCCCCCGGCAGATTCGTGTTGGTTGTTTGTTGTTTTGGTGACAGTTTGTTTTTTGTTTGAACATGGTTTGTTGACAGGTTGCCTAAGACCAATGTATGGAACTTAGGCGCTCAACAAATGATGTGCCTAAGATTTGCAACAATGCTTTGCCCAAGAAATGCAAGTGGAAGCTAAGAAGCAGGAAAGAGGGAAAACACAATTCATTTCTCTAGCCTTAACCCAAGGGATTGTCCATGATGCTGATGATGGTTGATATTTGTGGGGAAGAGATCACGTTTTCTCTCAATCAGATCTCAACAAGTCACAGCAGCTGAAGAACCGTTAATTACCCTTCACAACTTTGAGAAACTGAAGTCAGTCGAGATGCCAGAAAAAGTTTGAAGCACTGGCCAGATATCACCTGGCTAACGCTGCCGTCTCGAGCTTTGGCAGCAACCACGATCAAGGTGGATCCCACTGTGCGACCGCTCAGCTTCGTCTCCACCACATAGCGTTCCTGAGGTGCGACAGCTTCACGTTGTATTTCTGATGGATGCATTTATTGTCGGTAAATGATTGACCAAGTCTCAGTCAAATCTTCAAGGGTCGTTGGCTCGTTCTCCCAAGGTTTGCGGCATGGCAAAGATTGAATGGAAACTTCAGTTGCAGCAATGCTTTCAGCACCAGAAACAGCCAGGCCAAACCTGGGATGCAAAGATCAAGGCAACGGCTCTGTGATCGAGAAGTTGAATGTGATTTTTCCAATTGAATATCAATTCAATTCAATAAAATCAAATTGAAATTGAAATCTGAACTCAGTGTGGACTTAGCAACTTGGAGTCAAAATCTGAAATCAGCTCTTTCCATTCCTGTGAGAAGACGATGTCATCCAGCCATTGCTGTCGGAATGTGGGCGGCAAAGACACCCGCCACCTCTTCCATCCAATGCTCTCATTGGGGTTCCGTTCCAATCTGATCACCTCGCATGGGCTACTGAAGATCCCAGCTGTGATTGTGATATATGTTCGTGTCATTCCCGTGTCCCCATTTAATCACACCCCAAGTTTTGATTTGAGCGATGAGTGCCTGAAGTGGGAATTTGGAGGCATCGATGTCCTCCACTGCTGGAGGCTCCGGGTTGTACGCTGGCACTCCACTCCCCATGCAGTGATTGCCTTTCTTCCAGTCCTGGACAACCAAGTTAAACAGTTTCATGTTATTAACACTGTATGGGACATAAACGTTTCCGGATTGCATGATATTATGTGCACTTATTAAACACTGAAGCAACTGTGCTGGCAGGTTGAAAGAAGAGAAGTCCTGCAAGAGCTGAAGTGCAATGCTGCGCTCGCAGTAGGAGACCACTGTTGGGTTGTTGGATAGGGTCAAAACGGGCATCACCGTCTCACCATTGCTTTTCTTCCCCCACTGCATGGCCGAGGATTCCAACCATGTGTCATAGGGAGATAAATGAATGATGGGCACAACTCCTTTCACTCCAGTTTTTCCAAGCAAAGCGCTCAGCACATGATCTGGTAGCTGTGGCCCGGCAAGAAACTGAGCGCTTTCTTGCATTTGACTGAGGGACCTGTGGCCGCGCAATCAATGAAATGATTTGATTGTCGATGAACAACTTAGGCTCGTAGCCTACGCAACGTTTGGGATTCCAAAATTGACCAACTTGGCACCCAGCTCATCAAACCAGGTGGAGCAGTACTAAAGGGAACTCCCTCATGTTCGAGTGAGAAATGGTTTCAGGCTCTATCTTGTGATCTGATGTGATTGTGATGTTTATTCCATGGTCCTCCCAGGCTAGCCAAATCTGATGTGGCTTGAAGAACTTGGAGTTTAAGAGAGAGGAAGAGATGTTGTGGCTGATCATCTAGCAGAGTCTCCAATTTGTACATGATCGAGTACTTGATAGAAAACCAATTCAAATTTCTTCCTACTAATACTTCAATATGCTGTAACAGTGGTTTCTTACTGCTACAAAACCCATTCATCCCTGGCCTGACTTCAGCCGAATTGGGCGTCGAATCTTTGGCCGCTGCAGGAACCACGTACTTGCTCTCTGGCAACCATGGCAGGCACACCCGGGTGCACCTGTCCATGTGTGACATGAGACACCAATCAAATCCACAAAGACTCGTTGAAACATGTTACTACCAAATAGGAAATTTCCAACAGCAACTGAGAAAAGGATAGTGTGAGTCATCGCACCAACCTTTTATAGGATCATGTTGTGTTTCCACCATACTTAGTGCTGTTGCAGGAAATCAAAACAAAGCAAGGATATATTGTTGAAATGCTTTGTATTAGCTACATGTGCTCAACACATGGTTCGTTTTGACCCACCTGTCAAGCAATAGCTGGCAGTTTGCGAAAGGGTTGTTCTTCCGAGACCCTTCATCCAAGCACACCCATGCTGGGAACTGCAAGGGTACATGTTTTTGCCCTGGTGGATCAGACATCCTCAAGTTGATCATGTCCGAGTAGATCTGCAACGCATCGAGTTTGTCTTCAATCCTCCTGCAGTGCTGGTCATTGCCAACCAATATTTTTGAAAGAACACTACTTCAGCATTGGTTGGAACAGCGCTGAAACCAAAAGTGTGTGTGCATGGGCAACCCTGTGCATTAACAATCTACATCACTCACATCTTTTGGCCGAATGAAAGAACGATAAGAATGTTGGGATGTTCCTACCAGGACAAATCTCAATGAGCACTATGATTCATATCACCCCCTGAATTAATGTTTTCACTTACATTGAGCTTTTGAACATCGCCTTCTCTCCTGACTTCTCCACGAAGCCCATTCTGAACTCGCTCAGATATCAGATGAGGGCAAATGATGAACAAGCAGGACTGGGCCGGGAACTTTGCCATAGCATCTCGGGCAAGCTCAAGGGTGTCATTCAGCTCATGGTTGGAGACACGGCCAAATTTGGTAAAGTCCACCCAAATGATGAGACCACCAGACGACTGAAACTTGTCACTCTTGTTGATGGTAGCCAGGAACTGCAGGGGTTGGTGCAAAAAATGTTGTCACCACAAGGTCAAGTGCTGGAAAGGGGGCCATCCAAGTTTATTTAATATCAAATTACATCCAAAAAACTGTGGATCGCAATCCCACTTATGTTCAACAAAACTTAGTTAACATACAGCTGCACTAAGCAGAAAATGAGGGAACTAAGGAAAAACATCCAACAACTTATTATTATTTCAAAATTAAACCAGTCTCTAAGCTGGACATCGCTTTGAAACTGCTAGGTTAAGCAAGATATCATGAGTTCACACTTGACTGCAAGTTTACAATGGACCTGCCTCGTCAATCGCAACTTGCAACTCCCCAAGGCGACCTGCAACATGCTTCGTATTCCCATTCAGGAAGAGTCTGATTGCTTCGGCTCCTTGAACATTCTGGTCCTTCAAATGACTAACCTTTCGCAAGCGAACTGCCCTCTCGTGCTTGGCTTCTTGCTGATACAGCAAAGACAGCTGAGCACAGTCCCTGGTAAGCTTCAAGCAGTCTTGGCGGAATGCAGATTCTTTCGCATTTTGGTCCAACTTTTTCATTTGATCATCTACCAATTGGAAGCTGGTCTCAACCTTTGGCTGTTTGGCGGTAACATTCTCAATCCAAAGCTGAAGCTGGTGAGCATGGAAGTTGGGGTCCTTGAGCGTCAACGCTTCATTCAGCTCATTGTTGTAGTCCCTCAGGTGTGAATTTGTTTCATTAAGCAACTTGAAAAAAACACTTCTGAACCTGATTCGTTCTGCTAGTGAATAAACATGCCAGAATCACCCATCCACAGACCTTTTTTCAACCTTATCCACCACTTCGGGCTCGAAGATCCTTTGTCCATGATGGTCACGAGCCAATCTCATTTCACAAAGGACATACTCCATCAAGCATGTTCGTTCCTGTGGCAGGGATGTGAATTCAGGATTTAGCTGTCCAGCATTGGGCTTTTGAATTTTGCTAATGGCTAAATTTCATGAAGATATGAAAACATCCAAGAGCCGTCGCTCGCACGAAGGACCCAAAGCAAAGGAAGTCGAGATTTGGAAGGTGAGGTTTTGGGATGATGCATTCTTGCACTGGCACCAATCGGGCTGGAGCACCATGCAAAAACCCCCTTTTTGCTTGTAGCTCACTAAACCTTTAGCTGAATGTCACAGAATTGAATAACTTAATACTCTACCAACGTTTCATACCCGGGTTTGATTATTGTGTCTCAATCATGACTCATGACATGATGAGAAGTGGAAATATTCAAAAGAAACTCAAAGCCTTTAGCCAAGGGTCGCATTCGGCCACCCATTCTTGGAGTGGCAACCTCAGATTTGAAGATTTGGCCCCTCTGCGAATGGCTCTGTCATGGAGGTAGAGGATTGATTCTCTTCAAGAAAAGAACCTTAGCAAAGAGTGAACACATGTCGCAGGTGTTGTTTCATCAAAGTATGACTTGGTGGTCTAGGGTTGACACAAATAACGGTGATGGAGATGATGATGATGATGGTGATGATGATGATGATGATGATGATGGCGATGATGATGATGATGATGATGATGATGATGATGACTATGATGATGATGATGATGACTATGATGATGATGATGATGATGATGATGATGATGACTCAAGGTCAGACTTGTAGCTGAGATGTCTATGTCCCTTCGCTGTGTCAAAAACAGTGGCCTTCGCACTTTTCGACTCCATAGCGACATTTGTCACTTTGAAACTGTGCCGAAGAAACAATGCAAAAGCGATGCATAGGCCAAGGAGCCCACAGCCATTGAATCGATCGACTAATTAAACTTGATTCGAATTAGAAGCCACGCGCAAAACCATCTTGCACGGTTTAAGTGGCTAAAGCAGGTCCTTTCAAAGGTCTAAGTTGGATTTCAGAAGTCTTCTGAGTCAAATTCCAAGTTCATCTCTGTCAAGTGAAGGCGGATGGACTCCAAGAAACGGAGTAGTTTCAGATCATGCAAGTTTCGCCTGGCTTTGCGAGCTTCCCTTTCGAATTGTCTCTTTGATGGAATGTCTATAGCAGGTAAGTTTGGACATTCCACAGCCAACTCTGCAAACTCCATACGTATTTGGTCCAGGAATTTCTGCCGCTTGTCAAAGCGAAGGGCCAGGCCGCTCAACGACATGTCGAAACTGACTCCTAAAAAATCACCTGCTGTATGTTTGGGCCAAAAA
Source organism: Symbiodinium kawagutii (assembly GCA_009767595.1). Lineage (NCBI taxonomy): Eukaryota > Dinophyceae > Suessiales > Symbiodiniaceae > Symbiodinium > Symbiodinium kawagutii. Next base: position 214,910 of record VSDK01026260.1, on the reverse strand, counting down.
GCCTCTATGAGAAGATGCTACATGATAAAGTGTGCACAAAGAAATCAAAGGACACTCACATGGCCATTTGATACAAGGCACTTGTTTCTCATCGTCCACCGTCAAAAGGCCATGCCACAAGACATTGCAGGCAACAGCAACAGGTCCAGCTCCCAGTAGCCATCGTCCATTGTTCAACGTGTCTTTGTTGAAAGCTGGCAGGGTCACCATAGATGTCACATTCGTAAACCACTTGGGGTGCCAAAATAAAGTAACCAATAACAAACCAAAAATTGATTACACCCACTTAGGGCCTTGAAACATCCCACAAATAAGAAGAGGAGAAGGGGTAATCATGTAAACACAAAGGCTTGGAGAGGATCCAGCAAACAGTTTGGAGACAACGTCAATCAAAGGAAGAAAACATAATTTGGCTCAAATTCGGGGCGGTGTTCTTACCTGGCCCCACTAACACATTCGTCATAATCTTGATCTTTTCCCCCCAGCCTGAATCTGCAAAGCGATGTTTGTGCAGGTGCTTTGAGATCATGTTCCAGGCTTCCTGACACACTCCAACCTGCAACAGGCCGAGCTTGGACGGACCAACCGCACTGCCACCAGATTGTTTAGGAACAAAAGATTGGTGATATCAAATGGTGATTCAAACTGTGATAGTCTAGTTGTCAAATCAAAATCAGACAGCACAGTGTGATTCAATTTTGTGAGTTTTGGCTACACAAATTAATTCAAAACACTTCCACACAGTCAGGCAGCCTTGAACCCAAAGAGTTGAGCTGCAGTGTTGTCATCGATTTGCAAGCGATCGCTGAAATTCGCAGCTCCAAATTGGTTGAACTCCCGGATAGCTTCCATCCATGCTTCTCGGACATCTGAGAAATTGCTTGGGTCCTGAAACTTCGGAGCATTCTCAGGAACCAAGGGCAAATGGTTCCTAACCCAGGGTGAGACATTCCCTGAATCAATCCCATGGGTGGGAAAGAATTACTAATTTCAACCATTTGTTATTTACTTCATATTGATCCAAAATAAGCAGTCGGTTTCTAGGACCCTGTCCTGCGCTTGCAGTTCGATTGCCCGCTGATGAAATACAAGGCATTTCTGCAAGATGTTCTTTCGCTGTTTTTCTGATTGCTGTTCTGTCATCTGAATTCGCCTGTAGTTGTACAGCGACGCTGCATTGCCAGGCATTTCCACGATGACGGCATTGACAGTCTTCACCGTTTTGAGGAACCTCCAGGACGGTTGGGACTGTTGGGCTAAGTTCCCAAATTATCTTGCACCCTGTGATTATAGGTGATATCTTGCGGGTTCAAAAGGCGACGGTTTGGAGGATAGATAAAAAGCAGAGTTGACAAAGGCGACGGTTTGGACCAAACCATCACCTTACCAAAGGTCAAATGCAACCCAAAAAGATAACTTGCGACACCTTCGGGAGGCCCGGTAATAAGGTTAACATAAGGCGACGCTGGCACCCGGACCATCACCTTTGCACAATGTTTTCCTGTTGGTTGCAGATATGCTCCATCACCATGAACAAGTAAAAACATCAATACTGCATAGCATGTAGAGTTTCCAAGGCACAAATGATTGCATTTGACTGTTCAAAGGTTACCTTGGTCACCATTGTGCACTACTTGGGAGTGAGACAAAGGCGACGTTCCCAGTGTCACCATCACCTTTGGAACCCATGTTTTTTGGAGCTTCTAAAGGTGACCCTTTTTATCTCCAGTATGGCATTCCTATTGAGTGCAACCAGTGGCCATGGTGCTTTCAGCCCCCCAGCAACCAACCTCACAAAGTCGTTTTTGACACTTGCGGTCATCTCACCCTGGAGCTTCTGGTACGTGTATACCAAGCCAAACATGATGATGGAGACCCGGGTGATTCCTTTCGTTGGCACCAATGACAGTAGCTGCATAGGAGCCCCCAGTTGGCCAGTGGATTGAGGACGTACCTCCACGTTGTCCCGTGACACTTCGTAGCCTGCATACCAGATATCATTCGCAGTGCGAATCCAATCAGTGAACACTGGCAAGCCTTCGCTTGGCAAGCACAAAGACAGGACGAAGAGTGGCACCGACACCACTTGTGACTGGGCCGGATCCTGAGCGAGGGTGACTATGCACTGGTCACATGGAAACCAAATGAGGAAGGAAAGCTAGGCAACGCCAAAATCAAGTACTTATTATAATACCTAGTAGCTAGTTACAACCAAAAGTGTTGGTCATCACGGCGAAGCCATTCAAGCTAGTTACAACCGAACTTCTTTACCTTGCCAAGGTTTCGGAAGAAATCAAAGGAACCAAAAGCACAAGAGACTGGTCAGTTGCGTCATTGAAAGTCCAATGATTGTCCAAAGGCTGAACTAGGTTCAGTTGCAAACAGGATGCTGGGATGATGAGTTTGGTCACATCAGGGCAGAAGGGCTTGTCCGTCTCTAGCAAGTCATCCAGCCAGACGCACAAAGGAGACAGCAATGCTTCCGTCACACTTTCCAAACACCATCTCATGGGGTGCTCTTCTAAGTCAATATTGAATGACCTCAGAATATGGGGCATCAGGGGTGATCAAAACTGATGAAAGAAGTTTGAAAGATCAAGAAATTAATTTGAACAGTTCAAAATTGAAACGGCTCATGAAGAGTTTGACTCAATGTGTTGCAAAACATTTCTTGATTTTGAGTTCCCTACTGTGCATGCTTCATGATCAGATCGCACCATGGCCGGTCCACCTTTGCTACCTTTTGCACTCCCTTTGGAGCTCCAAATGAAGCCCGTTTGGACATCTTTGAAGGTGCCTTTTGAAACCCTTGATCAAAAAGCTGAAGCGAATCTGATGAGAACATGAGAAACACGTTTGACTAGATTTGCCATGGACAGTTTGTCATGAGGAAAGCAGGTCGCCAACAATCAAGGCAAACACAGGATCGTTGAATCATGGATTGATTTTTTCATGGAAGCACCTGATGTACCTGATTTTCAAGAGCCACGGCACATGCTTGGCATCGAGGCTAGAAACTTCGACGGTGCAATTGAATTTCATTGAGAGGCCGGAAAGGGTTGCCTTCGTTAATGAATTAAAGCCAACTGCAATTGATATGATCTTTAGCTGGCCATAGCTAAATTAAAGAAACTGTGCAGAAGAAAGCACTGGATTACTGGCCAAAACAGAACTCAGCATAACATAATAGAGATTGGCAAATTTGTGTGTTCAATAACTTAAGGCATTAGCGTGTTGCACGCTCATTTGTAATCCAATGCCAAGATAGCTGTCAAAAGGACTGCTGCGACACACTGTACATTCATGCTATTTCCCGCCATCTTTGCGATTTGAAGAGGCGGCGCACCATCAAGATCCAACTTTGGGGCCATGCATGCTGCAGCATGCTTTGAAGTGACAGGAAGCACCTGTGAGCTGAGCATCTCCTCAGGCGTGACAAATCGCGAGTGCTCCTCAGGGTCCAAGAAAATCCCAGATTGATTGACTTGGAATCTTAATACTTTTTGTGCGAACTGTTTACAATCTGAATCCATTTGATATGTTTTAAAGGTTACATCCATTCAATATAAAGTGAAGGCATTTGCAATGAAACTTTAATGGTCCTTGCTGTAGATGGATCCTGAACTGCATGTCAGTGTTTGAAGGGATCCGTCCACAAGCTCTGCACGTCCACGGCCGTTGCGAGCAAGTTGGTTTAGATCTGGCAGCATCTTGTCCTTGTACCGAGGGTGCTCCTCATATTCCCGGAGGTTTTGCTCCTGAAAGAACTAATTGCAACATCTTAACCATGGCAGAAGAGTCGGCTAACGACCAAAGCTCGTTTCAGTATTGCGCTAAAAAAGTATTTCTCAGAAAGGAATTGTTTCTATAATGCAAAGGTAATTGGAAGCCAGAGAGCATGTGTCCTTGGCCGGAGTCAGCATTGCAGGCTGCAGCTTCCTCCAAAGATACATCGAGGCATCCGCTACCACCCTGGACGTCAGGGCACCCAGCACTGAGTTCAAAGAGATGCCTGACATCCAGGACACTTTTTTCTTCTTGTAACACACCAAGTAGATCCTTGTCCTGGCAGCTGGTAGCCCCTGTATCCTTGGATCGATGATGCAATCCTCGATGTCCCACTCATCGCCCAACTTGGAGGCCACAAGGTCACGACGGTACTGTGGCACGTTTTCCAAGACCAGAACATCTGCTTTGGCAGGTGCTTGTTCATAGTATTTTTCGTGGCACAGAAAATGAATGCTGTCCACACCTTCCAGCTTGCCCATCATGCTGAAGCTGATGCACACAGGGCCTCCAAACATGTTGGACTTTGGGGCAAATCGGCAAAGCGAGGAAACTTCAATGTCTTGGGGTGTGGTTTGATCACTCAGTGTCAGGCTGAATACAAAACACTTGGTTGCAACATGCTGCAGCAAATCTGCCGGCCTGCCACATCAATGGCCAATCCTTAGGTTGAGTGTGTACTGAACCTATCTCTGTGCAGTGTATGTGTCGGTTGACATGGCACAGAAAACAATCTCCGATTTCATAATGCAACTGGGTCTCTTCCACGGGAAACCTTTTTGCGCACACAGCACTCCTTGTTGTGGGTGGTGCACCAAGAAGTTTTTCTCGAGGCATCAAAGGTGATTACATCAGGCCAGTTGCAGCAGCCATGTGTATTCCTCAGAACCCTCTGGCAATGGCGGTCATGCTCACAAGTTGAACTGAACACCACCTTCTTGGAAGCACTGGCGACCCCACGCTTCTTCAAGAAGTCGTCAGCTGCAGCGGCCAAACTCTTCAAAGCCTCGGATGTCAAACGCTATGCAGTCAATGATCAGAAACATTCAAATTATTCAAGACTGATGAAGCAAGTAAAATTGATTCAATCAATGTGTGACAAAAATCAATCTTGATCCGTATGTGGTTCACGAGTTAGAGTTAACATGTCACATCATGTGTCCCAGCATCCCCGGCACCGGTTTTGTCAATGCACCGTGTTGTGAATGTCCCGGCACCCCGGCACCCGTGTTGTGAAATGTCCCCCGTATTGTGAATTCAAAGCCATCATTTGCTTAACTTAGAAAGGTTTGATCTTAGGCCCTGACAGATTCTGGAGCTCCAACACCAGAAAAAGTTGTAGAGCAAGACCATCGCCAACTCTGAAGACGTTGCATCACAAACTGTTCACCAAATTTAGCTGCTATCTTTTCGATGAACAGATGGGGCCACTTGAAGCTCTCGGAAACTGAGGTAGCACCAGGTGGATCGTCATGATTCGCCTTTGGCACTGATGTCAGTGGGTAGAACCTTGTCAGCAAAAAGCCGGAATGTTTGGAATTGATGCTGGTCGCACTCAAAGTTGACACTGAGACTAACTACTAATTGACATGCAAAGGTGCTTTCTCTTTCCTTTGGACTTCTCCTTTAAAACAGTCTTCTTCACCATGCGTTGGGCTCGTGGGCTTGAAGTAGACTTCACCTTCGGCCTGGTTTCTGTGCGGATGACTGCGATTGGGTTGAGCATAGCATGAAAGAAACTCTAAGCACAATTTGCAATTGCGGGTTCAGAGGTCAATCAATATTTCTTGCTATTGGCCAACGTCAATGATGAAACTCGAACAGTAGCACACAAAGCGCCTGCTGCTTGCTGGTTTCTTCTTCGAAGCACTCTTGTTCATCGATGACTGCATGGCAGGGTCTTTGCAAACGGACTTGAGTCTAGCCACTGCCTCCCGAAGAGAGACAACTTTCATCTAGGCTACCACTGTGAGCTGTTTGAGGAAAAAACAAATGGCTGCAATCACAGGGCTTGATAGCGATGGAAAGAAGCAGAAAGAGAGAGAGAATGATTGCTCGTGTTCCAGTGCACAGTGCATTCACTATAGGCGATTCCAGGTTCCAAGTGCACAACGCATTGACATTGAAGCTTCCACTCGGCCACACTGTTTCTACCGCCAATTCAGTGTGTCAAAACAACACCAGTCAGCTATCCTAAATTAAAATGCAAACAGTACTGGCTCACTGCAGTTCAATCACATCCGAGGTGTCTTTGCGGGCTCTCTTCTGAAGATTCTGATCCTGACCAATCAGGACTTTCGTTTCAATCAAGATTCGACAGGTTGCAAATCATCGTCGACATTGATGAGAAGCAAAGGCCTGTGGTTTGGAGCTAAAACTTGAGAAGCAATGGTCAAATCATTTCTTGTTTGGCACGGCCTCCATCGAAGCAGACGCCGTCCTTACTGCCTTGCCACACATTGAATCGAACAGAACTGATAGGTTCCAACACATTGTGTGTACTTACTCATCCGAATAAAATTCAGAAAACATCATGACATGATGACAAACAAATCAAGAAGCCTCAGCAGGAAGGCTCGAATCCAACTCGGAAACCTTTTCAAAAAAGAAAACTTCAATCAACTTGGAAAGCTGTCATTCGAAATCTGGTTTCAGCGAGCAAAACGCCTCATGAAGTGAAGTTGAAGACGTTGTTGTATCAGCCTTGAATTCACTTTTGAATTCAGCTGCAAAAAACACACAGCACAGCTTCGAGCCTCAGGAGCACAAGAAGAAAGTGGAGCCAATGCAGCGATGTATGCCCTCTTCACTTCCTTGCAAGTCCAAGGAGCTCCTTTCCCCTCTGCAAATCACAGTGTAGTGAAGTTCAGAACCACTTGGAATGTTTGGGGACCATGGTTTGAACCTCATATGTTCCAACCGAGCAAATCCATTGAAACTGCGGGTTGATTCATCATTCTGGGAAGGTGGCCTCTTCAGACGCATTTGCAGCCCTTGCAGCCTGCCAGTACTCAAGCAGAATAATTCACAGAAAATGACTAGTGAAATCTTGCCTCTCAACTTTAACAACAATCAACATGCCTGTGCAGCTGCAAATGCTCGTTTCTTGCATCTTGGCAACGCAACCTGACTCACACACTTGTTACTTTAAGAACGGAGAGCCTGGGAGTCCCTGCATTGGACGGAGAGCCTGGGAGTCCTCCTCGGGATCAAGGCTCGCTTCAGAATCCGAGCCCCAGGAGTCAGTGCGAAAGAAAACGCTCCAAGCGCTTGGCTCCTAGCGGTGTGGGACCAGTGGATGAGGGGCAAAGGGATGCATAATTCACAGTCCTTTTTCTCCTGGATTGGGGCAACAGGAGCTTCGGTCCTCAAAATGGATGAATGCAATAAAGATTGATTGACTGATCAAAAGATTGTTTACTAAGTAGCTATTGGAACCGGTTTTGCATCAATGATCGGTCCTCAAAGAAGTCTCATTGGAAGAGCGATTCATGGAGGAAACACATGAGGTTGCTGCGACCAAACTACACTAAGGGGCAATCACAAAGCTGCTGCTGGCGGCAAACATGTGACGATGAGCACATGTTGTCTTCATACACTCATGATTTGCACAATGGTGCACCCACTCAACGCTTTCTGTTTTCAATGTCATTCCCTTCAGAAATTGAATGTTCTCAACTCACCTTTTTCTTCTACCGATGCCGAGCGTTGAAACGCATGACAGGGGCCAATCTAGCAATTGCTGATGGGAGCCCAATGTCAATATCAGGTTCATCCTGTGGATCCCTTGCTAACCATGGCAATGGAACCAAGGGTTCTGGCGCTTCATTTCTACATAGCTTCAAAATGAAACGGATTGAGCGAGCTGTGGACTCGCTTGGGTACTTTCTGAGAAGCAGCTGCGCAATCTCAAGGTATCCCAAGCGCTTCTGGCGAGTGGGCGGGGCCAAAGGACGAGGCACAGCCGGCACAGCTCCAACCATTGCCAAGTAGGAATGCTTAAAGCATACCAGCGGTTCCTGGGACAAGTGAATTTCATCACATTTTAGTGCGGGTGTTCATGACAATGCAGAGAAGTTTTGAAGATAATTGGTGCTCAGCAGAGTTTCTAAATCGTCATCTCTGGCTAATGAACCTGATGGTGGATGCAGTCCTGTGAGAGATCACGATCAGCAGCGAACCTCTTCAATAGCATTACACCATCAAGGGGATGTTGGTCACCATGTGCTCCTCTTCCACATTCAAGTATCCGCACGTTGTGCGGCACATCTGACCAAAGACAAGACTCGCTGATGTTGATCATTGGCTTTTCATATCAACAGCTACGCAGTGGCCACTCTTGTCGCAGATGTAAGTCAACTATCAAGAAAACTTGAAACTGATTGGTTGTCATGATGTCTTGTCCCACGTTGGCGCCTTTCCTGCACATGATCGTGAAGGAATGTTGCGCAGTATCATCGTCCCGCAATCCGCCGCTATATGTCACAGGTGCTCTGTCGAGCCTGGAGCAATGCATTGGGCCCTGGCTGAATTTATTCTGAAGAGAAAAGGAGAGCAAGAATTGATCACTAATTTCTTATATTAAGCCATGGCACCAACCCTTGAAATCCCTCACTGCAGACACATACTGCACTTCGATCTTTGCATGTGGTCCGAGCCAACGTTGGATGTTGATCCTTCCAAGGACCCGTTGCAGCTTCCTGGGCAAGAGCTGGATGATGTTGAGACTGGACCATGTTGCGCCCCTGGGCATGAATGAAGGGTGTTGCTGTGTAAAACAGATTTGAACTGTAAACACATGCATTTTGTGACAACTTGCTAAACTTATCCACAGCCAAGAGTCTCAGCTACATCGACCGGATCCGCGAGCACATCTATATAGCGGAAACATATGGCCAAAAGGCCATAGATTTGATCTTAGTTTTGCCATTGGCTACAGGAACAGGGATAGGGTGGGCTAGGCATCAATACAAAAACTTCAGAAGATGGAACGTCACATAAACGTCCAGCACATACACACGAAACAAATTGAATAAGTCAGAGCCAAAGCACCCAGAGGGCCATGGGTATGGCCAACACGGCCAAACATTATTGAGCTGAGGGAGACCTTCTGACTGCATACAAGGTAACTGAGCCAACGCAACATAGGCCCATTCTTGTTCTCCCGAACGCAGTTATCTGCCTCAGATCATGCGAGAAACCATCCCCACAAGCCCCAAAAGTGAGAGGAACATGAATTACTGCATTTTTTGCATGTTAATATTCTCATAGCATCAGCAATTGAAAGAACAAAATGTGATTGAAGGAATCCAAGTCTCGAATATCAGCAGCTGCGTTGGAAGCGGCTTGTTCTTTGCAGATAACATGGTGTTCACCTCTTCGATCGTTCGACTCAATGTCCTGATCAGATTGATTCAACATAGACATCAGATTGATCCAACACTATAGGAAACACCAATTTCAAAGTAAAAAAATGGTTCGTCTTTGAAATGAGGTACTCAATCACTGTTGAGCTGTCGCTTGGAACCCTTGGGTCCAATACATAGAGTCGTAGAAGCATGCCATGAGCCCAACATCCTTGAACTTTGCACTTTGGCTTCACCAACGGCATCATGGACTTTGAAGTTCGTGTTCCTCGATTTCTCGGTATAGCCCACTTGGATTGATCCATACCATCCTGGGAATCAAATATGGGAAGAACAGAGGAAATCAAACGGCAACAGCATATTGTGCTTCGACATTCAACTTTCAATATTCAATGGGTGTAAGAATTGCAATTGCGCCGAGCAACAACGTGGAATGTCAATGGAGCTCCGTCTTTCTGCATGGGGGATTGGGCCTGGAAATCCAATTTGACAAGACACAACACAAAGATATCATCTCAAAACAGATCATAAAAAAGTAATGCAAATGTTTTTTTTTGCCAATGCTTTGATCAAATCAAGCTCCTGGAGCCATTCTTCCAGCTCCCTGTCCATTTTCACCATATCGATGTGATCCTTGTACATCCGGGAGACTTCATATTGTGTTTGTTTGTCCTTAGATCTGCGTCGTGCTGAGATGTGTTGGCGATAGGTATATGCTATAAGTGCTGTAGCTGTCCAATTTGCGAACATAGGGAGTCCAAAGCATTCGCAGGAAAAGCAGGTCTATGTTGAGTCTAGAGGCACGAGCTGTTTTGAACATTTCCTTGAAATCTTGACAGTCGTCACAACAACCGTGAGGTGTTGCGACTTGAAAGCGCAATATGTTCCGCCATTTGTACTTGTAGGCATTGTAAAAGTGAATGTAACTCGGCTAGGTCAAAACTGTTTTGTGCAAGCCAAAAAAGTTGCACCACAAGATGGCACTGAGGCATTGAATTGAAGCTTCACCTGCTGATGATGTCACTGAACCAGACTTATGGCAAGCAGCCTCACGGAAGGAGGATCCTCGTCTTGCACCATTTGCCGCCAAAGCATTTTGATGGACCCCGGAGCCAAATATCGTGTTGGTAGCTCTGAAGTGGATGTTGCATGGTTTGTATCTATGTACCTGGTTCAAAAGCCGCATCTTTTTGGTGAAACGATAAGAGAAATCGTGCAATTAGAATGTACTGTTTCAAGTAAAGTTGCTGTGTCCAAAAAGACTGCAGTCCCAGAATGTGAAGACGAAGCTCTTGGTTTTCTTCTAGCCTTTCATGTCCAACATACAGATCATCTCCACCTCCATCTTCTGAATCAGTGCCTGAACACTGGGTGCGTCTCAGATTATGTGTTCTGTTTTAGGTCTATCAAATGTTGCAGGCCTGGAGGTTCCTCAAACCTAGCCGGCTCATCCAAGTACACCACCATCTTTTGGGTCGATTTGTTCTTGGCTTTTGACCGAGGACGTGCTCCACGCTGAAACCTGTCAGATGGACCAGAAGATGCATCCACCAAGTTTCTTGGAAGCAAGAACATGCGAAAGGACCAGTGAAAGAACATACGTGCATGAATGATTTGGTAAAAACTGTGCCACGGCACCTCTGCGGCAGCATTCCTGCGGCCTTCATGTAGAGATCCAATAGGAAAAGGTCCACAGATCGTTGCTTTTTGGGACACCGGTGATTGCCCTCAGGAGGCAAATGAAGCAATATAGGGCATAGCAATATTGTTTTTTGAATCAACTGGTATTGGACACTATCACGTTTGCTGTTTTCTGAATGAGGCACATCTAATTGCAATCCACGGGCCCCTCCCCACAAGCGAAAACGGCGATCTTTCCGTCCATGGAGTAAACGGTTTGTTCTGAAGTTTCCCAAGCCCAGAACTGCAACCACGCATTTAGGAGACATGCGTTTGTTCATGAGATACCATCGTCTTCGGCCCTGGTTGAAGTTGCCAACCACTTCCGACACCTCAAGACCCAACATGCCGATCAAAACACCGAAAGAGTAAATGCAAGATAAAACTGCAAAGAATTGGCTAATGATATACAGCACAGATTAGCTCAATGTCAACACATCTTAGGCTCTCACATAAAGGTCTTGCGATGGCTTTGTCATTGCCCAGAAAATCTGAAGAAACTGCACCAGGTTGCTCCAAATGTCTGTCAGTTTCTGGAAACAAGTTTTCCTTTGGCAGCGACACTTGTCCAACGATTGAAGCCGATGTAGCCGGCTTTCTGACATGCCATTGACAGATAACCTTGGAGTCAGCAGGGGATTCATCCGTAGAAGTGTAAAACATATCAAATCAGTGACGGTTGAACAAATACCTTTGAACATTTCGTAAACTTTGAAAACACAGGACAACACAAAAGCTTGGAACCTGCTTGCACAACTAGGAACTCATGATTCATTGGCTGACGGCCTTTTGCAAAAAAAGCCCTCTTGCTGTTGTTGTAGTTTGGTCGTTTTCTGTTGTTTTTCCCATCAGGCTCCTGCCGAAGCTCCACAAAGTCCCTGGCCCTATGCTGAAAATCCAGCAAGCCCCTCAAGGTAAAGGACACCATTGATTTCTGTGCTTCCTCTCGTGCATCGCCTCCAACCTGCACTGCCTTCTGTTCTTTGTTCTTTCTTGACTCTGATGCCAAAGTTCTCAGAAACTTGCTTCTGATTCCATGTTTTTGTTTCCCATCCGTTTCACAAACTTGGGAACTGGATGCAGCTGATGCTGTACTGCTAGCCTTCTGCTTGGATGGTTGCGATGAGGACAATGATTGGAAAAACCTCCGAACAGGGAACAAAATCTTTCTCAACATGTGTCATGTAGATTGTGTTGCCAACAATTATGAACAACATAAATACTGCAAATCACGGAAGTGCCTCCGCCGAAGTTCCATGCAGCTTTTGATCTGAGGTTACAAAGCCTTGCGGCCGGGTGAGCCATTGGAAAGTGAATGGTTTGCAGGCCACAGCTTGGACATCGCGAGATCTCAATTCATCCAGTGATCTCAACTGACGTTTGGGGCCCGGACCGCTTGGTCTCACGACTTGGACTCGAAAGAAGCACTAGCCATGGGACCGCACATTGCAGTGTGATGACAATTGGGAAACATATTTTATGATTCATTTCCCTTTACACTTGGAACTGATGTCAATGATGTCAATGATGGCAATGATGTCAATGATGGTGATGATGATGATGATGATGGTGATGCTGCTGTTGATGATGATGATGATGTTGATGGTGATGGTATTATGTGCGTTGAGAGGGGGCATGATGAGAACTGTTGCATTAGTTGATTTGATCTCACATCCTGTCCAAAAAACGGCTGCAAGTCAATGCGTTCAATACCGAAGCAGGATCAGGTTTGGTTTGCTGCAATCAGTGTTTCAATTTCACTTTGGATCTATTCCCTGCATGGTTCAATTTCATGCCTCATGAAAGTGCATTGGGCACCCGAACCTGATCCTGACATGAGGATCACCGAGCCTGCAAGTCGGTGCAAGCTTTGAAAAGCTGAGCTTGAAGCAGTAAATTTTCTACTCAGTCAGCAGCTGGATTCATCAAGGATGTCAGTTCTTCAAGGGTGTGAGTTTTCATGTTTTCCTATTGATCAGAAACTACTACTTAGTCCTTGTTGTCTTCATGGTCATTGAGGCCCTGGCATGGATCCAGCAGCACCGCGAAATGTACAGCAGGGCCTTGAGCAAAAAATCAAGAATCAGGATGGCAATGGTGATGGCAACGTGATGGCTGAGAATGGGTAGTTTGTTGATTTTTTTGGCCGCCCCGCCCCCCACCCCCTCAGAAATTAGGGGTTTGTTGCACATGCCAATTCCTCAAGATACCACCTAAAACTGCAAACAGGATTCAAAGCTGTCCATTGAGCCCCCAGACAGTCTTCCATGAAGTGAGCACCTGGCAACGGCATACAGAAAGAGCTGATGATGATGATGCTGATGATGATGATGATGATGATGATGATGATGCTGGATCAGTGTGCAAAGCAGTCTTTTTTGGCTTCTGGCGAGTCGGCTCCAAAAGATCTATCACTCCCACTGAGTGAAATGGTGCTTAGACTGCACCAGCTCTTGAAATCCATGTCGCTCCATGGTGGCGTTCACAACACTTGGATTCAAGTTCAGTTGCCTCCAAAAGATTTATCACTGCCACTGAGCGACAAGCCATGCACTGCACCCGCTCCTATGAGCGAAGTTGGAGAATCTCTTTGGATTCAATTAAGCCGTCTCCAAAAGATCTATCGCCTTGACGAAGCTGAGGATGTAGGTCTGTACCTCAAAATGCCGAGAGATGTCAAAGCAGTCACAACTCCAGACGCAATCTTGCAGTCACAGCTCCAGACTTGAGCCAAGCTACCAATCCCCCAAGCAGATGCTCACATGGAGCGCCACACGAGTTACCTGCCTCTTCACCATGATGTCGGGATCAACCGATGGAATGAGGCCGGTGTACCTGGGCCAAGACCAAGGACAAGTCAGACAAATTGACAGCACAATGACAAGTTAAACAAGCCAAGTTGCAGAAGGATGGTCTTCCTCACATCCTCGAAGTCGGTGTGGAGCTTGTCCGCCACAAGGGATATCGTGGATTGCTGCCTCAGCGAGTCAGGAGAAGCAATTGCGATCAAGCAACCAACAGCCAACAGCAAACCAACACAAACCAACACAATGCCACAGCAAACCAACACAATGCGATCAAGTAACATCACCTCCAATTCGTATTCGTCAGAGTTGTTCACACTCTGCCGCACGAAGTCATCGCTCGAGTTCTTCGTGACTCAGTTCAGAAAACATGCGTTTGGATTCATGAAATCACAGCATTCACACAATGAGCAAGTCACTAAGTGCTGACAAGAAACGGGCATAGATCCAACGACATCGTGATTGCGCTCCGAGCCCCTTCCAATGCTCCAACTTCAAGGTGATGTCCGTGGGCCTCCATGTCGTGATGGATCTCCTTGGACCACAAGGCCACGACAACAAACAACAAACAACAAACAACAAACAACAAACAACAAACAACAAACAACAAACAACAAACAACAAACAACAAACAACCAACAACAACAACAACGACAACGACAACAACAACAACAACATCTTTGAGCTTCAAGTCGCAAACAACACAACAGAGCAAACTCAAGGTGCAGCAAAGACTCATCAGGGCTTCCGCTCGACGCTGCTGGCGGCACCAGTCATCGTCGTTCAAACCATCCGGCCAAGCACTTTGAGCACTTTCGCCTTCTCCTGTGCTCAAAGTGGCAGGGACCACTGCCATCTCCTGGATCGCTGGCGTGCTTTCCAGGGCTGAGGCAGGACGCTTCAGTCGGTTCGACATGGTGAAACTCATGACGAAGACGTGCTTTCACAATGGCATAGTGTCATGATGTCATGGTGCCATGATGTCATGGTGTCATGGTGCCATGGTGCCATGATGTTCAATGGTGCCATGATGCTATGGTGCCATGATGTCCAATAGTGCCGTGATGCTATGGTGCAATGCTGCCATGCCATAGTGTCATGATTTCATGATCTCATGATCATGCCGTGATGCCATTGAGCCCAATGGCAACAACGGAAGGTGCACAAGGTGGTGCAATGCTCGACCATGATCACTGAGAGACTGCGGTGACACTGTTTCACTGCAACAAGAGGCTGAAGTGAGGTTTCAGTGCAAGATCAGTTGGCACTTTTTTTTCCGATTTCACTTCCTTTGCGTGAATGGTTCTGTATCTAATTAACACATCTCCTGTGCAAAGTTGGGCTTGGATGCACTCTAGAATTACCACAGTCATTCATGTGGCAGCGCTCCATCGGAGACTCCTATTGCACAGGCCTTAGCCGTGGCGTGGTGCCGGTCTCTGGCCAATGATGTCCGGCCGAAGTGACGTAGGCCTTGCAGTGGATCTTGGCGGCTGCACGACCATTGCTGGTGCCCTGCGTGCCTGGCCATTTTCCTGGTACCTCAGAATGGCATGGCAAGTTACATGAGATCATCAAAGCACACAATTCAGGAGGGAGGTTCAAAGCACACATGGCCACAAAATTCGACAAGTTATGATGAATCACCACATGACCTGGTAGAACCTGGTTTTGTATCAAAGCCAAGCCACAGGAGAGGCATTGCACGGGTCACGATGTCGATGAGGTAGATTGTGCACTTCAGACATCGACTTGCGTCATCCAGCAGCAGATTCATTCCAAAGTACCTCAGCGCCAGAAGTGAAGCACAGTGAAACAACAACGGAAACAACAACAACAACAACAAGAACAACAAGAACAAGAACAAGTTGTAGATAAGCAGAGAGTGCAGCCAAGTTGCAGATGGGCGCAACACCGCACGTCCTGCGGAGTGGTATTGAGGCGATCGGAGAGAGCTCGGCAAAGGTCCATCTCCAGGTTCACCAACTCCATCATGTCGCTCGGAACTTCACGAGCTGGGAACTGAACTCCACGTTGGACTCAGATAGCACAGACATCAAACCAAAATTGAGCCAAGACATCAAACTCACATCAAACTCACAGACATCAAACTCACATCAAACTCACATCAAACTCACATCAAACTCACATCAAACTCACAGACATCAAACCAAAATTGAGCCAAGACACTCGCTTCCAAGAACTGCACCTTCTGCAAGCTGCCCAACCTCCCGAACAGCTTGACGTCGCCAAGGATTTGCCGAGCATCCATCGTAGTCTGGCGAAGCCTTGGAAGGCAATGGACCAACAACAATGAAGTGAGCAAGAAACAACAACAACAACAACAACAACAACAACAACAACAACAAGAACAACAACAACAACAAACCCAGGATGCAGCCAAGGCTCAAAGTTGCATGGCAGAACCTCGATCCACTCATGTAGTCCGTGGTCGCACCGAAGTTGCCAAAAGCAGAATTGACTCCAGGAATGGAGTGCCACGGAGGATCCATGGCTGTGGTGCCAACCAATGGGTTCTCTCCCTAAGAAAGGCTATGAAGCCAGTTGTGACGCCAAAAGTGGGCTCACCCTCAGAGAGGCTATGCATCAATGCAATGAAAATTGAACACGAAACAAATTCGAAGTTTGAGGCTTGAGGCCTGATGATGATTGTGATGTCAACCAATGCGGGCTCACCCTCAGAGAGGCTATGCATCAATGCAATGAACATTGAACATGTAACAAATTCGAAGTTTGAGGCTGGAGGCCTGATGATGATTGTGATGTCAACCAATGCGGGCTCACCCTCAGAGAGGCTATGCATCAATGCAATGAAAATTGATCATGAAACACATTCGAAGTTTGAGGCTTCATGCCTGACGAAATCAATGCATGGTGTTCAATGGCACAGAGCTTGCAAGTTCAAGATGAAGCCATGCAACTTTCACAATCAAGAACAATGCCCAGGGCACCTCAACATCGATCTTGGCGAGCAAAGGTCCATGCGCCATGTACCTGCGTCATTTTTTGATCAA
This sequence comes from Symbiodinium kawagutii, assembly GCA_009767595.1. NCBI lineage: Eukaryota > Dinophyceae > Suessiales > Symbiodiniaceae > Symbiodinium > Symbiodinium kawagutii. The sequence continues at coordinate 198,239 of VSDK01026260.1, read as the reverse complement.
ACCTGCAACCATATCAGATATCAAACATCCCAGGCCCTGCCTCAGGTGTTCGATATCGGATATGGATGCAAGTTTGAGCAAAAAATGATTTGCTGGAGCGGGCGGGGACATCAATGATGAATAATGACGACACCTGAATGTAAAGATATGACACCTGATTGCAATGAAATAGCCTTATATATATATATATAAATTTTTATGTAGACCCAACCACCTCTTGTTCCAATTCTGGCACTTGAGGCGAAACTGACGGACTTTGGGCTTTCCAAGGAAGGCTGGAATGGGCTGCACGATGGAATCGAGTACCCTGCCCCCGTTTGGGTATGATACTATTGTATGGCCTAGGTTCAGCCTTGCGCTGGCAGTGGAGCTTTGCCAACACGAAACACCCAACTGAAAACCTCCAGAAAGCGTGGTACATTGGGGATGGGCTCTCCCCATTTACCAGCAGTTTGCCTTGTTGATTGGGGATTACTTCCGTGTTTCCATCCCTCGGCCCCCATTGGTGCAGGGATTTGCGACAACTTCTCCGCTCGGACGATGTGCGGAACCCCTGAGTACCTTGCGCCCGAGCTTTTGGACAGCAAAGGTCATGGGAAGGCAGTGGATTGGCTCCCTGGCTGCAGCGTATATCGGTGGCTGGTAACATTTGATAGAAAGATTGCTTCTGTTCCAACATGAAGGTACCCCCAGGCCAGAAGGATCATGACATGAACCACGTTTGGTCGCCGAATTGGGTGTACATTTAGCGCCATTTATCGGCGCCAATGCATCATGATTCATCAACAATCACTGGGCGTACATCCAACTCTAAGGCAGATATGCGAATCGGTCTAGTGGTGGTTTCGGCAGGTTCAATGGTGTTTATATCGTGTTGCTTTCCTCATGTAGCTGGGATTGTGACTGTTGAAGTGACCTACATTTTCCGTGGGCTTCAAACCTTCAAACCACCAACCTGCTGTTGCTTCGCTGGAGCTTTGTTGGGGGAGTCGAACTTTCAGCTAGCTGATTTGATTGGCTCCGTTCATTTTGATGTTCATCTCCACCTTGGAGAACTAATCAAGTCATTGAATCCCTGGAGGATCGTGGAAAAAATGATCAGTCCTCCAGTTCATCGCGAGCTCCGAGGTATTCTTTAGGGGCTTTGTGCTATGAAATGTTGACGGGTTTGCCACCCTACTACACTCAGGAGACTACGATAGCGTTGGAGTCGCTCCAAAATGCTTGGGTGATTAAGAGTTGAGTGCATATGATGTCACATGTCGCGCACACACGCGCACACGTGGTCGGGAGTTTGATGATTGACAGGGACAATGGTCCATGCGGCGCAGAAATTGTGAGCTTGTGCTCTTGAGAAATGTGCATTTTCTTGGCCAGACAACGAAGCTCAATGTGGAACGGTGGTGGACCACCAATGGAGACTCGACCGGGTGGTATGTATGCCAAGAAAACATTATTGCAATCATTCTTGCTGAAATCAAACCAGAATTATTGCAATCAAAAAAAATTATCACAATCCAAAAAACTAGCTTCCTGTATCGCGAAAAGCAGGGAAGGAAGGACGGAAGTAAGGAGGGAAAGGAAGGAAGGAAGAGACAAAGGAACAAAAGAAAACCAGAAGCAAGACAGCAAAGGGAGGAGCTCTTGATATTTATTACTACTAAAACGGCGGGAAGCCGTGGCAAAAATTACTACTATGATTATCATGTTCATTTTTACTACTATTGTTTCATTTCTAGTACTAAAAATACTACTTTGAAATATGTTGGTTTCAATTTGTTGTTAATTCTTTGGCTACTATTACTATTTCTTTTTATTTTTTCACCATTATTACAATTATGTGCTTTCCTGTGTTTTTCAATTTTATTATATATTATAACGACCAGTGTGGTGTCTTCAACAACAGCAACTATTAGGACTACTATTACCAGCACTGCTACTCCTTTTATTCCTACTACCGTTACTATCAATACTATCAATATCATTCTACTACTACTACTACTACTATTACTACTACTACTACTACTATTACTATTATTATTACTACTACTACTACTACTAGTACTACTACTACTACTATTACTACTACTATTACTACTACTACTACTACTATTACTACTACTACTATTATTATTATTACTATTACTATTATTACTACTACTACTATTATTATTATTACTATTACTACTAGTACTACTATTACGACCGACTACGAGTACTACTACTACTACGACTATTACTACTACTATTACTACTAGTACTTCTATTATCATTTTATTTTTATTATTACTACTACTTCTATTTTTATTTTATTACTACTATTAGTACTTACTACTACTTATTATTACTTACTACTACTTACTACTACCTACTACGTACTACCTACTAACACTAGTACTACTACTACTACTACTACTACTACTACTACTATTACTAATACTACTACTACTACTATTATTATTACTACTACTACTACCACTACTACTACTAACAATTTCACTACTACTATTACTACTATTAATTTCACTACTACAAGTAGTACCGCACAAGGCGGTGGCGGAAGTTTCCAAGATAGGAGCACTATAGGAGCGTGCAGTTGTGGTTGCGACAATGTGAGCTTCGATCTGGCCACTTGACTGGCAGCCCATCTGTCTAGCCATCTTTCTATCAGTGGATCAGTTTTCTTTCTGTCTGTCTGACTGTCTATCTATCTATCTATCTGATGATCTATTCGTTTATCTATCTGCCTATGTACTTGTCTTTCTATCTACCTCACTATCTATCTCGTCATCTTTCTGTCTATGTAGCTATCTATTGACCTGTCCATCTATCTATTTATCTATCTGCCTATCTATCTATCTGTCTATCTATCTACCGAATTATTTGTCTGATCATCTGTGTGTCCTGTCTCTCTTTCTGTCTATCTACCTGACTATCTATCTACTTTTCTATCTGACTCTCGTTTCGTCTACCTATCTGTCTATCTATCGACCCATCTAGCCATCTGAATCTGGCTATCCAATTGTCTGTCTATTCCATCTATCTATTCTAGCTATTCTATCTATCTATCTATCTATCCATCTAGCGATCCATCTATTCATCCATCGATGCATCTATGTATCTGACTATCCATCTAGCCACCCATCGATCTGACTATCTACTTGTCGATCTATCTGGCTACCTCTTTGTCTAACCATCTTTCGTCTATCTATTCAGTTACCTTCCAAATGTGCTTCGATCATG
>VSDK01026260.1:181424-192577 GCA_009767595.1 Symbiodinium kawagutii | reverse complement strand
CTTAAAAATTTGCTTCGCGCGCAGGCAGCGTGCCAGTTTTGAGAATCATGAGTCATCAAAAGTGCTCCGAACATGTAGTGTTTTTACGATTTTGACTTGCAAATGTGCTTCGCGCCTAGGTTCTTTTACGATTTTGCAAGTTGCATCTCCCAAAAGTGCTCCGACGCTGACATGTTTTTACGATTTTGACTTCCAAATGTGCTTCGCGCCTAGGTTTTTTAACGATTTTGCAAGTTGCAACTTCCAAAAGTGCTCCGAACCTGACATGTTTTTACGATTTTGACTTCCAAATGTGCTTCGCGCCTAGGTTTTTTAACGATTTTTGCCGCACCCGCCGCTTTAGCGAGGTACCCTTCTGGACCCTCCTGAGGCACAAAACCTTGCAAAACACAGCATTTCGCGACTTTCCTAACATTTTGGCGCGCTCGCATTCTCATCTTTCGCACATCTCATCTTTCACACATCTCTTCTTTCCCACATCTGCTCAGGCGATCTGCCCTAGCTGAGTTGTCCATATTGTCGGAAGTTAGACTTCTAAACTTCCTTCGACTATTACTACTACTAGTACTACTATTACGACCGACTACGAGTATTACTACTACTACTACTACCACTACTACTACTACTACTTCTACTACTACTACTACTACTACGACGACCGACTACGACCGACTACGATTACGACTACTACTACTAATTGCTGCTACTACTACTACTACTACTACTATTACATACTACTACTGCTACCACCAATACTTTTACGACTAGTATTATTTTTTTTATTACTACTACTACTACTACTACTACTACTACTACTATTACCATTATTACTACTAGTACTCCTATTGCTACCACTGCTACCACTGCTACTACTGCTATTATTATTGTTACTACTATTACTACTATTATTACTATTATTATTAATATTTTTATTATTACTACCACTACTACTATTATTATTATTACTACTACTACTACTACTATTACTATTATTACTACTACTATTACTACTACTATTATTACTACTACTACTACTATTATTATTATATTACTACTACTATGACTACTACTACTATTACTATTATTATTACTACTACTACTACTACTACTGATACTACTAGTACTATTATTACGACCAACTGCGATTATTTATATTTTGATTTTTATTATTATCACTACTACTATTATTACTACTACTACTACTATTACCAATACTACTACTACTACTACTACTATTACTACTACTACTACTATTATTTCTTCCATTATTACTACTACTACTTTCATTTCTTAAAAGTATTGCCTTCATTTTCACCCATGCTAATATTCTTGTGATTGTGACTACTGCGAATGTTTCTTTTTTTCCCTGCTTTTACTATTGTTATTTTTTATTGTTGTATTTTTTGCAAATATCATTCATGTACTTTTTGTTATTGCTACTATTATTGATAGTTGTTTTATTCAGGGCGAAAGGTCAAGGGGGAACCTGAAGTGCTGCCATGGCTGGCATCAAACCTCGCGATTTTGGATTTCTTGTGGTTTAGCGATTTGTTTACCATACTAAGCAGCTGGCAAGCGCACCATCTCCGGTCAGTGCCCGGCAGGACCGCAATTTGCTGTTCGATCGAATTCGAAAAGCTCAGCTGCAATACCCCCAGTACATCAGTGCCGTGGCAAAGGCTTTGTTACAAGGCGCGCAGCGCAGCGTGGCACTGAGACCTGAAAAGTTGGTTAGTACTTTTCGCAAGTTATGCTCAGTGCTTTTGCAATATCATTGTAATCATTTGTAATCCACTGATTGGCTATATGTAGTTTATAGGTGATCATTGTCATCAAGAAATTGATTATGAATATACTTGAGAATGGCAAAACCATCTTGAATTCAGAGGCATTTTGTATATAGGCTTTCATTTTTGCCCAAGGGATTTCACAGGATTTTATCCCATCATCACGAAGCCATTTTCTGACAGCTGGAGGTTTGCTGACAAGAAAGCCAGAATCCCGACTTGGCGGTGGCCCAGACGACGGTCTCTTGACCGCATCCCTGCACACGCCTGCAACAACTGATGTAGTGCAGTGTAAAATGCACTATGCTATCCCTATGCTATCCTATATAGCTATGCTGAAACCATTGTCGAACCAGCCAAGAGTCATGGACACGAATCCTTGCAATGCTCCTCTACCTTGTGCCTGCTTTGAGGTGCAGAAGTTCGAGCACATAGTTTCTTCTCCACTGTGGATTGGCAGGTGTGAAACATGGCCGGCCACCTTCCATTGGTTTGTCCACATGCGCATGCTTTTATATACAATTGCTCACAATGGATTGCTCGGTGGTTCTTTAATTGTTGATCGTGGGCAACATTGAGATCTTATCAGACACTCACGTATGGTGATTTGTAGCGGCTGGTGAACGCTTACTTGGTTTGGTGATATTCAACATGGGTTCCCAGAATCCATGCCACCATGAACTTAATTTTGTTCCTCATGATCATTTATCATCAGCGACAATCTCAAGTTGGTGGCAACCACCCTTTGACCATATTTTGCGGAAAAGGCAATCGTTTCTAATCATTTTCAGATGTTTTGGCCGCAGATGTTCTTTTTTCCGCGTGTACATGCACATAATGACGTACATTTCCAGTTGCTAAATTGAAAACCATCAAGCTGTGTTGCATACCAGATTGTTTGCGCATCAGACTACACTGGTTTGCAGGTGTGTATTTCTATAGCTGAATGCAGCCACATTCCAGGGAGGCTCATGCCTCGCTGCATGAAAAACTCAGAACTGTTTAGCAACCGGGGGAATCTCCAGCTATTTGTGACAAAACTGGCGGCGGTTATTAATATATGAAGTACACCATATATTATTCAGTAATACTTTCTCTTGAAGTCGAAGTTCATTCGTCTTAGTCATGGATCAGTGGTGCCAAACTTCGCAGCCACAACCACTGGCAGCAGGCGCTCTACCAGCGCTCGGTGACGCCACCATTCAAGCCCAAGGTGGCAGGTGCAGGCGACGTTTCGAACTTCGAGCTGCTTGGAACAGATGTGGTGAACTACGGAGTCCCGAACTTCCATATGTTTGGACCAGAAAATTCAGCATTTAATGTGGTCCAGTTTGGGCATGTTTGGACACCGTTTCTGGTGTGATAACTGATAGCTGTTCGCCTTCCACATGCACGGTCATCATCCAATGTACTTCCTGACTCAGCAAGGGAAGTGCGCTACCCATTTCTCTTTGGTGGTATGCTATGTGGATATGAGAAAATCCACTAGCCATCTAGGACGCGTAGGGCTAGAAATGAAAACCCAACCTTGAGCCATCCCAATGCGCTTGGGTTTCCAGGTGTGTATCTATTCCCCATGAGATGTGTTTTGTTTTACGTGGTGGTGGGGAGAGGGTGATCACGAGAGCGGATGGGTGGGTGAAGCCGCTCATTATAAGCCAAGACGATTGGTATGACTTGGCAGTGGGGAAAAGCCCTCAAATCACCAAAGCTGGTTTGTTTTCATGTGGAAGCCGATAGCACATCTGGGCGTTTAGCTACAAGTCAAACTCTTGGAGGACTTTGTCACCGTGCCAAAGATATTCTGAAAAAATACTTTTCAATTGAAGAGCCTGTATGGCTAAACCACCACCTTCGGGAATCAATACTACAGTACTTGGCCCAGGAATGGGTTGCAAGGTTGCAAAACGCATCAGAGCACCTCACAGTGGATTGTTGCAATCAATGTTTGGTGCGCATTTTCCTATCAATCAAACCTTCGATAGTTGATGTTGTGCGCAGCCCACGGATATCCAACCTGTTACACAAATGAAGTCTATGAAATTGTCAATTATCACCAGCCTGTTGTCAAGGATAGAGAACCATGGGTAATTAACCATTTTGTTATGCAGCGGTCGGGATCGTGATCATCAACATTTTTGCTACCAATGCAGATCAGGACATAACAAATATCATCATCCGTGATATGTTCATCGGTCATCAATATCAAAACTGCTTCATCATGACCATCATGATCATCATCAGCACCATTGTCATCCTCACCACCACTATCTTCATCATCACTACCATCATCATCCTCACCACAGTTGTCTTCTTCATCATCATCGTCGTCCCTTTGCTTAGCTTACGCAACTTGGCTGAGGAAAGAGTTCGTGGATATGCCATTGGGCATGTCTGAAGTGGACAATCGCCCCGGAGCTGGAGTTCACTTCGAAGGCTTCACTTACCAGGGCCAGTGATGGTTCCCTGAGGCGTTAACGTTTGACCAAGTTCTGGAAGAGAGCTTGACCCCTCCAGATATCATGATATCACGCTCATCACTTGCTCATCACGCTATCATTGTCACAATGTCTCCTAATTTATTGTTGAAAAATGCAGTTTACAGTCGTTGCTTTCTTCTGGCTTTGCCCAACAAATGGCTGAAACTTGAATTGGGCGGGTCCGAGATCGAGGTGCTCCAAAGTTGCCAACCGTTTCCTCAAGCTAGGCATACGACAGGGTGTTTTTGTGTTTCCATGGCAGCTGTGTGGCCATTGTCAAGCACAGGGCCGATAGTGTGGCCACGGTGTTGGGTAGATGACGGTGGCTTCCCTGTAGATTGGTCACGGCGTATGTTGGGATGGCAGGGGCACTTCCATGGACACGCCTTGGTAAAGCCACGCCCTGGCGCCCTGGCGCCCGCACGGTGCCCGGACGCTAAAAGTCGGCATCGATTGACGCTTCGCCACGTGGGACAAAAAGCTGGGAGCCACCCGCAGCTGCAGCGTTGCGGGGCATAGAATGGCAGACCACATCATATACCTAATTTGATCCTAACACTATGATGGCAATAACAAATTGCAGATCATATCATAGCAATGGATCATTCGCAAGAATAACAAAGACTATGATGAATTTTATTGGTTGTGGCTTAGGTGAAGAATGCATTGAATGCTGTAATGAAATTTGTTGATATGATTTGATATGGCTCATTGGTTCTACATGCTTGTGCCGCTATATTGAGTTTGGCTGGTTATACTGACCACAGATGAATAATCAGTATCATATCAAGAGCACGTCAGTAGCCAACTCAACATGGGGATGTACCAACTGAGGTGTCCGTGATGACTCATATGCGACCATCAGTAATTGAACGGTCATTCATCATCATGATACCGCATCATCACCTTTAAGCCCATGCCATGAACCCTTCACCAGCCACTGGCGCACTGCTAGGGGCAAGGCGCCCCAAGTGTGGGCGCCGCTCAGATGGCGCCGAAGGTGAGCAAAGGGCGTCCAGGGTGAGCCCATGACAATGGAGAGAGTGAAAGGATTGAATGGTAACCATGATGTTCATTGGGAAAGTTATGATCCATGGTGGTGAATGATAAGAAACAGTGATGAAGGTTAACGATAACTGAGGGTCAACTTGATGTTGAAAACATGGCGACTGATGGTTGCCCATCCCAGTTACCCACCAGCACTTTGGCAGAAGAACCCTGGTGATAATCCATCCACCGGCAGCCAGTATTCTCACCCAGCAAGTGGGTTATAGTGATTATAGACATCTATTTATTCCTCTATAGGTGGTGCACTCGATATTGAACCTTTTCGTCAAGTGGTCCAAGGCCTTGTTCTGAGCAATGGAAATTAACCAGTGACCGAGTTCGGTGATAGAGGTACTTGAGGATCTTCCGGGATTGACCTTTGCAGGAAAATCACCAGTTTTTGTGTTGTTGCTACTGCTGGATGGACCATGTTAGAAGATCATGGAAATGACCCCTTTTTTTGAAGATATGTCAAACACTGCATTCAATTATGCATATATCTATCTTGATATATTCTAGATATATGTTGATTCCCAGGTGTGGGCAACTATTTGTTGGACTGATCAACATAGGTCGGTGATACCATGCCCAGGATTTGACCTCCTTTTAGTCAAAAACCACGCCCAACACCCACAACAACAGTTGCAAATCTGCTTAGCGAGCCAACTGGACTGACAGGAGCTCTCGCTCGTGGACAAGCTAAGGGCATTTCTGCGAAGTAATCAGGCGGCTGGCAGCTGTTCTACCTGATGCGGCAGACCTACCACCCTCCATTCTCCTCCAACTCTCAGCAGATGACGGTTTTTGAAATTGTTTGTCTCTTATCGCTGAGGTGTTTCATGTTTGTTCTTCAAGAAGTCCTAGTGCATTGTGCCTAGGGCACGGCAGCACTTGCAGCAATGGAATAAAGACGTCGGCAGCCGTCCCGAGTCGAGCAGTTTTCAAAGCATTTGTTTTGGATTGGTGCTGCTGGTAGATGGTCGGAGTTCATGGTTGGTGTTTGTTGATGCTTGATGCTCACTTCATGTTCATGTTTTTTGATGCGCTGCGGCTTCACAAAGGTGCCTGTCTGCGGTTTTTTCCAGTGCATCCAGGGGTTTTGGTGACCTGGCCAACTTGGGACGCCTTGGTTGCAACAACCTCGTGGAGCACGGCCCCAGCTGTGTCCGCCTGTGATCATAACCTGTGGGGAGACTTAGCAGCTAAGTTTAGTGGGTTTTTGTTTATCAAGGTTTATGCATTTTTTGAAGCAAGGTTAGTAACGATTCATCATGATTGGCTATAGTATGCTTTTCATTGTCTGGATTTTGTTGGCATGGTCAGTAACTGTCAAAATTCTAAATGACCAGAACCAATCCACAGAAGGTTTTGGAAGCTCGGGGCTGTCAGGCAAACAAAGTTTGCGCAGACTGTCCAGAACGTGGCCCAACCTACGTTTGTCCTGTTCTTAGGGGAGCTCTCACTGCACCCTCAAGAGGTGCTGTGAAATTCGGTCGACCCCGTGAGAGGGACTTTAGGGCTAGGCTCATGGAAAACGAAAAATTCACAATGATTTAAGACATTTTAAGATAATTCAATGACATTTAATCATTCCTTTTGATTCCCTATATGTACTGAAGTTAATCTGGGTAGCTTGAGATGGTGCATCAGTCTTCATCGGGCCCTTCGAGTCCAACCGGCCAAGAGATTCAGAATGAAAGCCAGGTTTTGGCGAGGTGCTGTAGCAGTTAAATTTGTATTTACATTCTTGGAAATGATAAATAATATATATAATAATATGATTATGTCATATGTTTTAAGTGCTTTAAAGGTGACCAGTGGTTACTGCAGACCACCAACCAGCCTTCCAAATGGGGTCACCCATCGTTCGCGCCTCCAAGGCCTCGATTTCCAGATCTTCGTTTGCCAAGCCTGCGCCGGAATCCATCGTGAGCAGGGAAGCACAGGGAAGCATAGGGAAGCCGTGCTGCCCGGTGGCTGACTGAGCATCATCACCATGGCATCATCCATCCGTGTACCAACGTCTATTGTGGTCATCCATTATGAAAATCAACAGATCCTTGAAACTATGATGTTATGGCCATGCCAAAATCGCACCATGTTGACGTTCAAACGGGAATAGCTGAAAGTCGCCAAGTTACATGGTGATTCTACACAGTGGATTAAAGAGGTGTACCCCCTCTTTGAGACACAAACCAATGGCTCGCTATGAAGAACCAAGAATGCCTATATTATATGTCATTGTGATATGATCGGTGCCTTTCATGCCCAACTTTTGACCTAGGCCACGTATGGGTCCAGGGTCCAGGGTTGCGCAGCGCCAGCGCAGGGCGCAGCGCCAGCGCCACCCAGGTTTGGGCACAAAGTGAAAAGCATCTCCTTCTCTGAATGGACTTCTGCCGAGGCTCAGCTGGGTGCCTGGCCTTGTGCGTGGCCTTGTGCCACTTTGTGCCTTGTTACCTCGCGGCAGGTGGCGAAAGTTCAGGAAGGAGGCAATGAAGCTGCCAGACTCAAGTGGTGCAGGTCTCAGCTACAGGCATTTGCGAATGATTTTCGCTGCTTTCAAAAACATTGTAATTACTGTAATCTTTAAGATATTTAAGACGCTTCAAATATTTTTTGGTTCCCACTCAGATGCTTCTTTCACTGCTGTTCCAAAAGGTTTGGAAACTTTCGAGGCTCGACAGATGGCACAAAGATTCCTTTCCAGAGCCTGATGGAACCGATCTGGTGCGCAGAACGTGTTCTTCCGCGGGTATGGGGTTGGGGAACGTAGTTATTAGGTTTTCTACACATGCTTTGCTGAGCAGGCTTGGATTCAGATCTGAGATTGTGGGCAGTTTTGACAATGGTTATGCACACGGATGCTTTATGTAGATCCCGTGTGAGTTTCGACAGGGGTATCCTGAAGTTGGACATGCCCAAGCAAACGCAACTCCTGATCTCTACAGCAAGTGGTTCCTTCATATGGGCAGTTAAGACCCTCACAGATTGGCGACAGTTGATGTTCCCATCAGCGAAGTTGCTCAGAATTCTCCAGCCTCGTCAGGAAACGGTGCGAGAATTCATCCGGCTAAAATACGTGGAGAAGAAATGGTGCGGAACATCAGCTTGGAAGATCTTGGAAGACGAGCTTGCAGGCTGCAGGCTGCAAAGATATTCGCAGACACAACGATACAAAAACTCAAACGCTCGCACATACACATGCGCATCCATAGTGATATCGACACAGGTGCAGATACATGCAAGCAGATTGTGTATGCATGTTAGGTGCATACAGGCAGACTCCCATACTTGTGCACAAGCATTGGCATATGCAGATTGTCCACGTTCATCCAGTTGCAACTGTAAAGGCAATGCTTTGACATGTCTCCGGCAAGGGTTAGCCATCCCAAAAACTTGCCCCTCATTTCATACAAGGGCTTGCAACTCTAACATTCATTTATTTTTGTAATTAAGATGTGTAATTATACTGAATGTTTTGTTTGTCAATGTGACCCCTATACATGAATTCCCTGAGTCGGCAAATCTCAGTTGGCAGAGTGTCCAAGTTGCTGAGGTACAGGCCTCATGCCAAACCCGCTGCGGTCGCTCAGGCGGCTTGGGTTGCTGGCTATGGGGACCCAGTACCTGGTCCAAACATCACAGAGGGCTCTGTAAAAACACAAATTTATGCACAAACTTGCGTTTTTTAGTTGAACTCATCGAGATGGCGACGAAGACAGAGAGAGAGAGAGAGAGCAATATTTTCCAGGGTGCATATGGAATCATATATGAACACGCAATCGATTACATGATATTTCAAAGAGTACATGTCACAATTGTAAAAGGTGTGCGGTGGTTTGCCAAAAGATTCGTAACCAGTGATCCTGAATGGCAGCTCACCTGCCGGAGACACTCAACTGACGAAGAACTGCTGATTCTTCACAGGAGTCATCAACCCGTTGGCGCATGATAGATGTAGTGAGAACACCTCAGCAAAAGCCACTAAAAAGCCCACGGAGTGTTTGAGCACTGCGATCATGAATCTAACAATGTGGATGCCAGGCCAGTAGAACCATGAGTTTGGATCATGGCACACACACACACACACACACACGCACGCTGATGTAATTATGCCAGCCAGCTCTTCCTGTGGCTGTACTCGTGAGGCTGACCAGGTTGGTGGGAACTGTTGGAACAACCAGAAGTCTCTCAAGTGGCCCTGGGGTGGCCATGACAAGCTGTTGAAGTCACACCTTGAACCCTGGCAGGCAGCACCACAGGCAGCCGCTTGGACGCGATTGACCATGGGTTTGATGGCTTTGTTGGATCCTTTTCAGGCACCTTCAAAGGGTGACTGGAAGGTCATGCCCCAAACCAGTCACTCCTGCTGTTTTGGTCAGGGCTTGATTGAAACTGATTGCAGGTTTAGAGAGTGAATTGATCTGAGGCGCCTGAGAGCACAGCGGCGGAGGCGTTGAGTGAATGGAGTTCAGCTGAAGTTAGGACGCTTGAAAACACTGCAGGTGTCCAGGAGTGTTCTGACACAATCTGGCGGGTTGATCATTAGAATGGCATTTGCTAGAACAGAAAGGATCAGATTTAGATGCACTTTGCATCCATGTCATAGTGTGAACAATTGTGAATACCCACCAGTTAATTGGAACAAGAAAGACTGCAGCGTTATCACAATGGTCCTGCCGGTTGACATCGCGCGATTGATGCCGGGCAGTATGCTTACTACGCGAGGCTGTTCCGTGTCGTTCTGTCGAGCTATGACATGGTTTATATTGTTGTTCATTGTCCCTAATGCGGACCAGGATGCATGTGGTGAGCTGAGGTTTGCTAATGATGCCGGTGCAGTGATGTGGTGTAGATTGACATCGATTCATGGTGTATCAGGCGTTCTTTTCGACAAGAAAGGCGGCCTCATCAGTTCATGTTTCCAGTAGCCCTGGCCCCATTGTTGTAATTTGCATACGGGGGCTACCAGTGCTGCTATCAGTTGCAATGGCTATCGGGAAATGGCATTACAGCGGCTAGCGTTGACTGTAGTTGTTGTTGGTTACTGTTGATAAGGACTATGAAGTACATAGTAATAACCACCTAGCCTGGTTATGACTGATTATGAAATTGATTGACCTCCTGCTGCCTGCAAGCCAATCACTACTACTGTAATAAAATATCTGTAATAGTCACCAACTAGCTGAGGTCATTAAATGCTCTGAGCACGTATTTATAATGTATTGCCCATTTGCATTCTCTCTCCAACAAAGGCCAATCGCAAAGAAACAACTGCTTGTTGGTATCTGGTAATTGCCAGTTTCTATTAACCACGATTATCAGGAACACTAAGCACCAACCATCATCAATCATCAATCAGCTAACTGATCGCTTAGTGGAAACATAGAATCATCGATCATCACCAACGACCCAGCTAATTCTGGCTGATCAACTACCCGGCCCATCAATCGTCAATCATAGTTGTGATAGTTAATCAATCATTAGTGATGGCGCCAAGCATCATCAATCATCAGCCAACTCCTGGTAGTCATGACTTATTAACCATCATCACCAAAGAAATAACAATCATAATCCATGATGATAATCAGAATCAACCAACTAGCTCGTTGATTTATTATTACGAACCACCATCATCAACCAGCCTTTACACACTAATCATCATCCATCATCAACTTTACTCATCAACAAACTTACCTCACCATCATTATCAACCTCATCAACCTCACCTATCAAAGTCAACAAACTTCGGTCATTTTTGGGCCAGGCAGTTGGCCTGGACCTTCTCTCCGGCGGCACAGCGGTTGCGGCGGTTGCAGCTCCTGCGCCTGCCGCG
>VSDK01026260.1:158359-181414 GCA_009767595.1 Symbiodinium kawagutii | reverse complement strand
CGCCTGCCGCGCCTGCCGCGCCTGCCGCGCCTGCCGCGCCCGCACCTGCGCCTGCGGTGGAGAGCCAAGAGGAGCTTTGCTGTGGCACTGTGTGGGGCCCGCAGTTGTGGCTTTGAGTTCGAATCTAATCATATTATATTCAAGAGTTTCACAGATTTAAACAGATCAAAAAAGTAATAGTTACACAGATTGTGTGATTAAAGATGTGTTTAAGTTTTTTTGATGGTCTTTGGGAGCGTCTTGCATTTGCCGACAATTTCTTTTGAAGATTGTTGCTAGCAGTTCCTCATGGTTGTTTTGATGGTTTTATGATTCTGGATTTTTGAATGTAATTTAATTTTAGCTACGATTCCTCATTTTGAAGGTGTTTACTTCCAGAGCCTGATTTCAGCCGGTTAGCCTCTCCTACGGTCTGATTTGCATCAGAATTTGCATCGCTTGTCACTGGTGCAGACCATCAAATTTTCATTCTGGTCCGGTGTGCTGTGTTTGTCAATCAGCATGGGATAGCATGGGCACGTATTTGTTTTGGCTTGGGATCCAAAGTACGGCTCCAATGAGGTTCCGCTCGGTCGAAATGATTGACTGTGAAACCATCCGCATAGCAGCGCCAAAATCCGTTTCCGGCAGCAATCAAGCCAACAACGGTGATCAAGCTTACAAAAACAGGATGCAATCAACGCAAACGGGAGGATGTTTGCACGACACTGTCCTACAATGGAAACAGATACTTGCAAGATCTTGCAAGGCAAAGGTCTATGGCTACCAACACCACATTTCTCGCTGATTTGAAGTAACGTTTACAATATGTTCACGGTTGCCTGTTTCATCCTGTGTCCTGTGCATTCTAGTCAGTGAGAAGGAATTGACCGATACTAGGTGCACTCTTGTTGCTTTGACTTTGCCATACAATAGGGCTACAATCACCGATCATCCACTGCCCAAAAATGCAGTTGAACAACTTGATGATTAACCGCTGTTGTCAATTTTAAGGTGAAAGAAAACGATGATTACCAACAGTGACCAATCATCATTATTCCTCAGCATTCTGCATTATTGCCAATGAATTTTCACAATGAAGTTGTCAGCCATAGCCATTTGGGCTTCAATCGATCTCAGTTGGTCTCCGGTCGCGTCTCGTTTTCCTTCCACCATGCCCCGTGGAGTCCTTGCCTTCGTTCTCCTGAGCTTGGCCTGCGCCAAAGAGCTCACCAAGGAGACCTGGGATGAGGCCGTGAGTGGCAAGACGGTCTTCGTGAAGTTCTTCGCGCCCTGGTGCGGGCACTGCAAGAAGATCAAGCCAGACTGGGACAAACTCATCAAGGACGGCTGAATGTAGTTTCATGTGGTTGCATTGGCATGTTTTCATTTTCCCGCGGTTTTTATCGACATGTTTTCATTTTCCCTCGTATTTGGAGGTATTTGGGATGGTTGGTTAACTCGTATTTTTATGTATTTTTGAGATGGCGCAGCTAAGAACCAACCAGAGGAATTCGAAGGGTCCGACTCTGTCCTCATCGCCGATGTGGATTGCACTGGCGGTGGCAAGAGCAAGTGTGACGAGGTGGGTGTGAAGGGATTTCCAACCCTGAAATATGGCGACCCAGATGACCTCCAGGACTACAACGGAGGCCGTTCCTTCGCAGATCTGCAAAAGTTCGCACAGGGCCTGGGGCCCACGTGTAGCCCAGCCAACCGCGATCTTTGCGACGATGAGAAGAAGAAGTTGATTGACGAGTACTTGGCGATGGATGCCTCCAAGCGAGACAGCATGATCAAGGAGAAGGAAGCGGAGATCGAAAAGCTGGAGTCCGATTTCAAGAAATTTGTCGAAGGTCTCCAGAAGCAATACCAGGAGAGCAGTGACAAGAAGGATAAAGATGTGGAAGCGGTGAAAAGCTCCGGCTTGGGCCTTCTAAAGGCAGTCAGCGCCTTCCAAAAGAAAGCCAAGTCCGAACTCTAGAACTGCCATGGCTGGGGGGAACCTGTGGCCACAGCGCTGTAGGATTCCTCAAATTTTGTGTCTCGCCCGTTCCAACACCAAACACCAAGTACCCTGCCCCTCCGCGGCTGACCACTGGACCTGCGGCTAAAAAGGTGAGTTTGGGGAAAAAAATGGCAACTACACAAATCATGCATAATCACTCATTCACTACGAGCCGTCATTCACTATCATTGACAATTGGGAACCATTGCTGAAAGCCATTATTGGCTATTTTTGCAAGATGCATTGCCACCGATCAGGAGTTGTTTTTCAGTCTTGTCAATAATCAATGATCATCCGTCACTGTCAACGATTGCGAAGCAAAGTCATTATGATCTTTCATGATGCCATCGTCATTTCTTAGCATCTTCATCATCGGTACCATCATACTCACAAGTGATCCTTTTCATTCTTCATGATCGCCGATTTGTTGGCTGATTATTATCAATGATATCGGTACCAATTATCAAAATGGTTCTAAGGTGGTTGATCGCCGGGAATCACCATGGTGTCATACGATTTTAAGCTATGTACAACGTTGTTGAACTTGCAAATTATTAGCATAAGTTATGTCAACAAACAACCACTTAGTTTGTTCAGCCGCTATTTCACTATTGTGGATGGTTTTTGCTTATGATTTGATATAATGGTTTTTGGTTATTGGTCATGAGCTAATATTGATATACTGGTTGATCACCAGTGATTCATATTAGGGATGGATCAATATTAGTGATAAATGATTTGTCAGTTGATGAATATTTGTCAGTTGGCCAACCATCAAGCTGATCTTTCCCACCACGCCTTCCTTGGCCCACCCAGGACCTGCTGGGTAGCCTCGAGCCTAGTCCTATGGCTCCGCCGCCTGTTGCGACTGCACCGGTGGAGGAGTGGAGTGATGGCTTGATGCCCGGGATGCCATGGTGAATGATAGTGGCGAACCATGGTTCACCATACGGAATGATGGTGAATGATGGTGATGAATGATGGTGCAAAACCATGGTGAATCAATGGTGAGTTGAAGGTTAGAGTATTTGCGCTCAGTCTTAGGAATATGAACCCCTCCGGGTTGTTGATGGATTGGTCTATGCATGGTGCTCAAGCGACCCGACACAGGTTTTTGTCACCTCGCATGTCGGTAGAAGCTGGTTGTCCAATTGCTGTATATACCCGACTGAACATTCGTTAGAGCAACATTACGGTTGGAAAGAACAAGCTGTCATGACTGTCATGTTTTTTGATCATGATCATTCAAAATACGAAACCACAACAGCAAGTATACTGATGATCTATGTGTGGTCATGATTGTTCGCCTAAATTCTGCTCATGCAAGATTTGCAGCTGATTGCGGATACCAATGCGGCTTATGTAGTCAACAAATTTGGCGAAGCGTTGTTTGATTCCTGTGAGCTGGTATTTCAGATAGCCAGAGAATGGTAATCATTTCTTTGCTGGATTCGTTGGACATTATGAATTGGCCTACCGGCCTGGCGAAGGGCTTCACCACTGACCACTGGGTATTTGAGAGAAAATTGCAGAACACAAAGCCGCCAGCGATTGATAGCCGCATGATGAATGATTTTTGATGCAATTGAGACACTTGAATTGATCCCTTGTCCAAAAATTTTCTTGGAAACAAGCATTGATACTTACATTGCTTATCATTCCCCATGTGTACTGGTATGCTGAAACCTTGGTAAGCCCATAAAAGACATACACATTCGTCATGATATGGTGTGTTGTGTTATGGTCGGTGTGTGGCACAATGGTTTGTAGCCAGTGAAGATAGCACGTGACAGGACCCCAGCCGATGGTCATAGAGATTTGCCAACCGGTGGTACCTGCTGCTGGTGCTTCCACATATTTTTTGGCCTGTCTCAACTATCCAAAAAAGTGTCCCTTTTTGATATTTTCCTGACACAAAGTCACATGGGACTCCGGGCCGCCCAAGAAGCTCCAGGAACCATGGACGGCAGACTTTGGCAGCGCTGCCAAGGTGTGGAAGGGCGCTGTTCCGCCTAGCGGTCAGCAATGGAGGTACAGGGTCCCATCGCAACACTGGTGGTTTCATTGGCTTTTAGCCAACGTCCACGTTCCACTGGTTTCCCTTGTTTTCTTGAGCGTTCCCATTATATACCCTAGCAGTTGATCATGATGGTTATGCTATGTTCTGCTGAGAATTGCTGAGATGCGGAATACTTGAACGTTTACAAACCCGTTTGAGTAAGCAGTGCGATGGAACCAGAACAGCCGTTTTGACCAGAGTGTTAGATGTGAAATCAGGATTATTGGGAGAGACTAACCCATTTTACATGTTTTTTTTTATCAAAGCAATCATCATGCCTGAGATAATCTCCTGAGTGCGGTTGGAACCATCACCCTTATCAAACGTATTAGCACGTTAGATTATGGTGTTTCATTGGGTCAAGCAGGCATGCTGGCATTTTTTTAATAAACGCCAACAGCCATGAAGTGGACTTGGGAACTACAAACGGCAGTAATCATCGGCACAGAGCATATTGTGTTTGGTAATTTTCTTTGATGGTTCGGTATGCTCAAAGCAATTTACCGTTGTTTAAAAACATTTCATTATGGGGCAAATGGATTGGCACTCTCAGTTCATGGTTCGCACAGCTGCAACGGAAGAATTTTGCAGCACTTAGATGAGAACTTAGCGTCGCGGCAGCGTGAAGATGTGACCTTCGAGCCGCCGGACCCCGCAGGGCCCCTCCCCCCCCTGCCAGCGGCTACGCAGCTGGCCTCATCGATTTAGATTTCACCGGCGCGGGCTCGAGCTGCCAGGATGAGAAGCAATCAACGGGGTAGATGAGCTATCAACGATAGGTTGGCAAACATTCTTTCACAACACTTGGTATTCAATCACTGCAATCAGATGGTCAACATGATTGACATAATGATAAGTATCAGTACGATTGACAAACGCGATCAAATACGGCAAACCAGCGCGGCCAAAATGAAGTCTATGAGACGGTGATTGAGAGAGAGGGTACATCCAAATATTCAACATGATTAATCAATCGGCTCCGGCCAACCTGATCTATCCCCAATAGTGGGCCCACCATCAAGCAACCAACCTGACACCGCTTGATCAAAAGAAGTCTTGGTTTATTGCACATGTAGACACGTAGGTGGATGAGTAGTCAAACCCATTGAGACTCTACGTCTATTCAAGGGTTCTGGGGGTGGTGCTGCCGCCCGAGACAATTTTTGGGTATGTGACAGATTGTTCCCCCAAATCCCCTGGAGTGATTTGGATTGTACCATGATATTTGGGTGATTCATCATTTGTTGCAGAGTGAGACCAAGTTTTACACCCAAAGGATCCTAAGGGCTGTGTGTCGATGTGCTGTAGGTGTCATGTCATGCATTGTGACCCTGGTTGCGACCCTGTTGTGTCCCAGCATGGGCTGGTGCCAGGCACAGCCGCCCCGCTGGCGCCGAAGCCAATGGAGGATCTGGTTTCAAGGGACCCATGGGACACCCATCACTGGGCCCATGGAACACCCGGGTGGGGTGACGGTTGGCGGATGTTGGTGGTGTCTTTCTTGCGGGGAAAGCCATGGAAGCCACGGGTACTGGGCGCGGTTCCGTGCGTTCCCCTTTGGCAGTAGAGGTGGCATGAACTGGAAGATGAAATCACAAGGGTGCCAAGTGCCAAAGGGTATTCCAACATGTTCCAACCCATGATTCGCGAATCCCCAGTCAGCACGTCGTTTTGTCTAGTGTTTGTGAGTTGGGCACTCATGGCCTGTAAAAAAATAATTCTAATGGAGCCCAAGACCCGGAGAACAAACATGTAGGTCCCCTAAGATGGGAATTTAGTATTGGTCCGCAGCAGCCTGTGTTGTTTGAACTAGCTTCCTCCAATGCACTGGTAGGATGTGCCCGTGCTTTTGATGGGCAGCATGGTGTAGCAGATTTTTCAGGGCATTTCATCAAAGACCAATTGACTACCAAAAGGAGGTTCTAAAACTGCTTCATCATGGTTGAGCATATCGACTGACTATACCGTTAGTTGCGTGTGTGTGCCAGTCTTCGTTCCAAGCCTCTCTTGAGCTTGTTGCAGCGCCGTTCTACGGGTCAGGGCTGCAGCACACAGAAAAAGGTTGCCGATGTGATGTCATGGCTAACCAACCCATCCATGATCAGCGACAGGCCCTTTTATTCGTTCTTAAGCCTTGTCGATCGATCAAAAATCCCCCCGCGCATCCCCCCATATCCCCGCCATATTATCGATATCATGCTGGCTACGGGAGCAGCATCGATCATCAACCCAACCCCAACAAGACATAACAAGACTCCATCGATGACCGGCCTTTGCAATTTCCGCTTCGACAGCTGCCACATTCAACGATGGCTGTGAGCTACTGCCAGCTGCAACCCATTCTGCACCATATCCTGACCTCATGACATCACAATGACCAATGACATCCAACAACCAATGATCACCTGCCACACCAGCCTTCTAGGGATCCCGCAGCTTAGGGTCATTGTCACAACTCAGCCCCTGCGGCGTGCGGGGACCCATGCATCCAGATGCCTCTGATGAAAACCTACAGGTCCTTTGGCCTTGAAGGGAATCCATTGTTGGTTCCTCATGTTCCTCTTGCTTGGCATGGCTAGGTGTGTTTAACTATATACTTGATATTAATGTCGAGGTGGCAATCGCTGTAGATTCAGGATTGGTGGTTTGTGCAGGTTCCTTGTGGCTGGCTCGCTTATGATTTCTGAGGAGCTCGCAAGGTGAAACTAAACATTGCAGAATGTGCAGATGTGTCGCCAGCCGTTCACAAAATGATAGGTAATCAGCTACATCCTGAGTTGTCCACATGTGGTGGGTGAATTTGCCAATGCAGAGGCCATGCTCCACAGCCTTGTTTCTTTCAGTGCTGTTAGCAGGGTGAGTCTGGCAGTTTGTGGGTTTGGACGTGCCAAAACATGCCTCGCTCAATTGGTTCTGGCATTTCTTGTTCATCCTTTGCTGCCACGCTAGCCATGGTTTCCAGGTCACATCGTACAGAGCACTCGCTGATGTGCAACGAAAACAATTCTCAGGCGCAGAAGTTATTGCTTGGGATTAGTTTGGGCTCTTTGCAGGGTTAGCAGGGGTAGAACCAAAAACAGGTGGGTTTATACTATTTATACCGACCAACCGGTGAGATCAGGGGGTTGTGCTATCCAATAGGCCATTGTTGGGGGATTGTTGTGTCATGGCTCAACTGCTTTCAGCGCGCTGGCAATAGTGGTGACAAGGGAAATCTATACTCGCAAATTGTGGGAGCTATACTGGATGAGGGTCCCAACACTTCCAATGAACCCTAAACGTGGGTGCAACCAATCAGAGGACATACACATATATAATACACATACAGATGGATAAGAAAATGATACAATCATGATTCCTCACCTTTGGGGTAGATTCGTAGATGAGTTTTGGTCCTCTTTGGACCAAATTGTGCCTTGAAATCAGCCGCAGATAAAGATGTGTGTGTGTGTTTGTGTTTTTGTTGCAGGGTAAGAGTTGTGTTCCCTCACCTCCAAGATCCATATTCACTGTGGTCAAGTGAATTTAAATAAATACTGTGAATGAATATATTGTTTTTACATATATTGAAGATTGATATATTTAATATGTTGATTGGTTTGTTTATTTACTGGTATTGAGGTATGTGGATGTTTGAAGCTTTATGCATGATGCAACCAGCTTCAGGCCCTTCGGGTGCCGCCTTGCACTCTGTGTGTCGGGCGATTCTGGTGGTGGAGCTCGCTGAGCGAACTTGCTACTATGTGCCACAGCTTGCAGTCGATGGGGCCGAAGGTGATCGAAGGTGGTTCACAATCGGAGATGATGGTTGGGAATGGTTGGTAACCACCAGCATTTCTGCACATGGTGAAACCATACGGAACCAAAGTGATGGATAAGATAACCAAACATGGTTGGTGATCGTTGTCACTTCGGGATCCACAGTTACCATCACCAACTGGTCATGCACCGTGTACATGACCAGCCAGGATGCACCGGCTCGCTGGGCGTAGTTGCACAGAAAAGTGTTGGACATTCATTGGGAACATTCATTGGCAGTGACTCAGGCATCGGTAATAATGGCTGTATGGAAGTCCATTTAGGTCCTCAAACGATCAATTGAGTTCAGTGTTCGCTACCGCTTGCGCAAAGTTGAAATTTGGCCGACTAGCTTGGAACGCACTACGGGGCATTTAGGCATGGCTCACAGAGTACTCAAGGTTTGGATTATCGGTGGGGCATTGGGGCATAATCCCAGTTTGGGTGTTGCCAATTCTGAGCCGGAACGGTTTAGAAGCATCAAGGAGATTTTGCTTTTAGGGTAGCCTCTTTGCCCAGGACCCAAAGATGAGCAAGCAAAAAATGACAATGACCAGTCCACATTTCGTACAGAGTCCTATGACCCAAGTGTTGCCAGGTATTAGGTGCTACATGTACATTTTTATTTGAGGTTTTTTCGTAATATAAATAAATATATATATAAATATTATACTTTTCTTGATTTATGTATATATCTACCACAAGCTATCAGTTGTCACTGAGTTCTCGGGTCCTGGAAGGCGCCACTTTAGAGGACAACCAGCACGGCTGAGGCTCTCGCAGGAAGCCAGGAGTTCTTCCTGGAACGCCTGGGTTACGGCGCCCAGGAGAGCGCTGGAGTGAACTCAGCAGCATGGCATGGAGATGGCATGGCGTTGGGAGGTGAGATGCGAGGAGGACCTGGAGGAGCAACCCTTGCTTTCCAGTGAGACGCTTTGAAAAGATATGAAAGGATGGACAAGAGATTGGGATTTACATGGATTTATTGGGATAGGAAAATTTGGGATCCGTTGCATCGTTTCGCCTATACGATTCCTAGGGTGTGAACTGGTGTGTAGTATTACAGTCTTTGCATGTGCTTGGTTTTGGATTTTGTTCTTTGTTAGCCTTGGGTCCTGTTCGAGCATTGGTTATCATTGGTTTATGGTGACCCGGTGACCCGATCAATCAAAACACCGTCAGCCGTCAGCCGTAGATCTTTGACCCCAAGGCTCTTCAACGAAGACAGGTGTCAGATTGTCTTGTTGGTTTCAGGTGACCGGTTTCCTGGAAAGCTGTTGGTTCGTCTTCAGTACTTCCAGTGATTTTGGGAGGCTAGGAGATCTCAAGGACCTACAGGCTGTCTACATGTGGATCCCTGGGCACCACCTCAAGGGAACCTATGGGATCCAGTGATGCTTAGGCATTCACGACCTTGTGCTACATGTGGCCCTTGCACCTTGGCAGCCTCAGCATTAGTGCTCTGTAAAGAGTTCGTTGATGATCTTTGGAGTTCTTTTGGTTTCTTCATTTTCATCTTGTCCTACTAGACTAGTAGCATGGCCATTTTTTATTTGTTTTCTCATGTGTTGCCAATTTGCCATTTGTAAAGTCTGTTTGTATCATTGCCATTTGTGGTTTGTTTCTTTCCATAGGCATGACGTCTATGCCACGTAACCTTGGCTGTTGATCCGAGGGTTGGAGGCTACGTGGCCGATGCATACCTCGGGAGCTCGAGGGCTTGCCAACAGAACGGCCATGGTGCTGATCAACATGATGGTTGTGAATCACAAGAATCCGTAGTAGTCGTTAGTCATAGGATGTCATAGGCGGAGTCATGTATAACGTAATAAAATAAAACATGTAAATCAATCAACTCTGAAGGGTAGCAATGATGATGGTCATGATGAATGTTACGATCATGATGACGATGATGATGCTGATGATGACGGTTGCGGTCATGATGGCTATGATGGCAGTGATGTTGATGATCATGATGATAGTGATGGTGATGGTGACGGTGATATAGCAGCAAGATGTCGATAGCGAAGATTGAAGATGGCTTCGTTTCTGCTGACTGAAACATGACCTGTTCATTCATCAAGAGAAAAATTCTGGAGAGTTTGGTAGCCACAGGCTGGGTAGATTGATCGCATCCGGAGAGTTCGGCTGTGCATCAGCTTTTTCTGACATTTTTTCCCAAACCTGTCCAGAAAGGAACACCATCAGCGTCAGGAGATACTACACCATCCTGATTTTCACTCTTTGTTACCTCGTTGGAGCTCTTTGGCTTAAGGGGTCTTGGTGGCCGTCTCGAATGACTCCGATGGGTTTGCGAACTGCATCTTTTGGGAGCGACGAAATGCGCAGAACATGTGATGCAATTAAGGGATCATTGCATTTGAAGGACAGGAGCATTGGATTTTTGACAAGGGAATAAGGTTACCCTACACACTTTAGACACTATTTCTGGCACGTTTTTGTGGGTTGATTGTTTCAGTTGCGTTTGGAGGTTGTCATGAAGAAAAGCCTTGCCTTGTCATAAATGGGATTTCAAGCAACCAATAAACTCCAACGGCGACTCTTTAGCTAGGAGGCGCGCGCTTGCAGAGCAATTTGCGTCGATAAATGGGAGCATCCTCCGACAATCCAACGATAGGGCCACGCTTGATAGGGAAACAGAAGCTGTATTTGGGGCACTGTAGCTGGTTGGTTGCCATTGCCATGAACCGAGTGCTTGCCATTAAGTTGCCCATCAAACATCATTGGTCAATCATTCCCCGCCAGTCATGCACAAGCACCCCCAATCACTGGCCATTATCAACCAACAAAAAGCCATCATCAATTCACGAACCATTCATTACTCATCATTGATCACCAACCAAGCCTCCACATGCCTAAATGAACATGCCTGGTGAGTAATGATGAGATATGATGAGTAGTTAACCAGTTGTAAGCCATTTTTATTTACCAGTTATAAGCCATTTTGTAAGCATTAATCACCCATATTACTAGTTAATTCACCAGTTATAAGCCATTAAAAAACCAGTTATAAGCTTTGTTTACCAGTTATAGGTATAAGTTATAAGCCACAATATTTGCCAGTTATAAGATGCTATAAGCCCATTTTGTAAGCCTCAACATGCCTCAACGAACCATTCGCTGATCCTTTTGAGCGACCCAGGTGCTCACCTGCGCAGTGGCTGCGCTGCCGGGACCAACTCGGGATGTTGCTGGGCAACGAATGGGTGGTGAAGGTCAGTGATGGTTAGTAAGGGTTAACAAGGGTTAATAAGGATTAATAAAGGCTAATAAGGGTCAACAGAGGTTAGATGATATGGATTAATATTGGTTGAAATGGATTAATTAAGAGTTTAAAAGTCAATAAGAAATGTAAATTGAGGTTTGATGACATACATAGTTCATAACTAATCATGGTTATATAAGAATATGGTTAAGCCATGGCTGGTCAATGATGAGTGATGGTCAATCTATTGGTTGACTAGTGGTGCAGGGTGAAGTCTGAGTGGCCAATCATGGTTGACCACATAATTGTGCCATAGCTCAACATAAGAACAATGATGAATGTGTCACTTTGTATCAATTTGTCCCTGCAAGTTTGTTTTGAATACTGAACTACTGTACAATGTATGCGGCTTGGAAGCATTGATCGACTGGTATAAGTTGCCCAAAGTTGTGACCCAAACTGCCGGGGTGATACTGCCGGGGTGATACTAAGGATGTTACATTCCTAGGCAAGCGCTGCAATCCTTAGCTTTGCGCCTTGCTAAATCTAGCCAGGTTGTTGTATCCTAGGCAATCCTTCCTGCAATCCTAGGCAGATTGCTGAATGTCGTGGTGCAAACCATTGCTAGTTGTGTGGTAATTTGATTCATGTTGTTGCACGAGGAGGTCTAGTCTGACCGACCAGAAGTATGTGGAGTTATATAGAGAGTGTGACATAGATAGAGGTAAGGTCGTTTTGTTTGCACTGAGAGGTAGATAAAGCATGGAAAAGCATGCATACATAGGGAAGGAATTGGACAACTAAGTACCAATACCATTTCGTGGTGCAGGGAATGTGGCCTGGTGTTTGGGTGATAAACGTGCAGCCTTTGAGGTCAGTGGCCCGTCGGCCAGTCCCGTGGCTCAAGCAAAAGCCATTATTTGCCCAAGGGACATAACGGCATTATCTTCGGTGCGGCTCACCAATCCGCCGTCGGCATGTTCTGGGTGTCGAGTTTGCACACAGCCAGTGGCGCAGATGTCTCCCTGGAGCCACCTGTGGCTTCCGACCAAGTTTTGGAGGATCTCAGGCGTCGATGCGCCTACGCTTTGCAAGTTGGGATTCGACAGGTCACCCTTCTCAGTGGCAGTCAAGAGCTACTTGGAAACTGCTTGGTGGCAGATGTGATCAATGAATCCACTGCCCAGGACCTAACGGTGGTGCTGCAACCGGTGCTCCGCGCGTATCGTCCACAGCTGCGTGCGGCATGGAAGTCTACAGGTTTTGTGAAGCTGAAGCGTGTGGCGTTTCCGCCTTCCAGCGGAATTGACATCAACATGCTGCCTTTCACTATGGGATGGAAAGCGTCTCTTCCAGCAATTTACCATGGCTATTGGCCGCTGATTCAAGCCTGTGAGCTTCCGAAAGAGGAGATTGGCAAGGTGGGTTTCTTGACCATCCAGGAAAGTGACGTACCTTCGGGGCATGCTCAACGTCGTCCAGGTTTACATCTTGAAACTCCAGGTGTCGTCATGTCAGAGGGCCGGGTGTTGCTGACCACTGCGGAGTGGGGAGGTGGCCTGCTGGGGTTCGAGGATAAGCAGCGGAAAGAGGTGCCGCAGATGCGCCTTGTGGACGACCTCGAGGAGAAGGAGAAGGAGCCATCCAGTGACTCGGAATCTGAGGAGGATCCGATCTATGGTAGAACAGGTATTTATGTTCATACTCGCTTCCAAGGTGGCATCTACACCGCGTCCACGGTGGAAAACTCTACGAGGCTCTGGAATCTCCGGTTTCAAGAGCCAGCTGAAATTTCGGGGCCCTTGGGAGACCTGGAACATTTGCGTGAGGTCTTGGGCCCTGGAGAGGTAGCAAAAGCCGAGACCCTGTACTGGATGAGCGATGCCACTCCTCACGAGTCCATGCCGTTGCTGGAAGATACTCATCGCCAGTATTTCAGGCTGGTGACAAGCTCCGTCTCCCTGTGGTACTCCAAGCATTCCACGGAGAACCCACTGGTGAAGCCAGATGAAAAAGTCACCAGGATCATTGACACTGACAAGTTCAACGACTTTGCTGGGCGATCTGACGCATTTCTTCGTGCTGGTGACGAGCTCTGGGATGTGCGCCGCGAACATCTGGGTCTGGGACGGGAGCAAGAATTGCTCGAAACGCGTCTGGGAAGTCTGGACGAGCCGTCTCCCTGATATGTTCCGCCGAGTCATCCATTTTGAAGCCCTCGTGTGTTCCACCAAAAATCCAAAGACTCCAAACTGGGTGCCTAAGAAACAAACTCCATGTTGGTTTCAGTGGTCGTTTTCTTGCATTTTCCGTTGCAAAGCTTCTAGAACATACAAACCACAGCTGAGGCTTACACCTACCTGGTGGGTTCAATGGTCTTCTTAGCCTTAGGCACAGGCGCGGGCGAACCTGCAACGCACAGGTTGCTGGATATTGACAGGATGTAGTGTCATAGTAGGAATTAGGGCTACCATCCAACATGGCAATAGAAAAAATGTCATCATTTCAAACACTCGTCCAGAGCGGACTTCCCACATGTTCATTTTGGATTGCCAAAGGCTACAAGAATCAGCTAGCTTTGACAATCAGCATGATGGTGTATGATGGCCGTGGATCATGGCTTGAAATCACCGCTGATCTTCGCATTGCTTGGATCCGTCATTGGATCCATCGTAGGTGGCATCAAGCCCAACATCTCCAACTTTGGGGCCGATCAGTTCGACTCACGAAGCACCTTGGCAGCTGGGTGCTGGATCCAGCAGGGTTACTGATTTGCTTCGCGCTTGGTTGATCGATGGCCTGGTTTGTGGCTTCCTTATCTTCCTTGCTCGGTGGATGTTGTTGGCTGATTGTTTGAAAACATAGAAATACAAGGTACTAAAAGCATGCTGATAGTACTACTATCACCACTACTGCTGCTGCTGCTGCTACTGCTAGGACTGCTCCTGATGCTGCTGCTACTCGCTGCTTCCGGCGTAGCGGCGATGGTGGTGTTGCTTTGTTATTTGATTATTTTCTGGGTGAGGAAATTATTTAACCTCACCCTCACAAGCATCACCTCCTTGACCTTTAATTTGTCGTCACGTACTGTGGTACATCCACGAAGTATCCTCAAAGCTGGTGTATACGAAATATTTCATCAATACATATCAATACAACATACCTGCATCTTCCAAACTCCTTGGAATTCATGCTCTCGCACATTTTCTGCTGGCGGCGATAATTATTGCTCTCGAGCGTTTTTTTTGTGTTTTTCATGTTTTTTCATGTTTTTCATGTTTTTGCTGGTTTGAGAGGCTTCAGGTGGAACACTAGCATACCTTAGATAAATCTCAAAGCATATCATAGCAATTATCGTAACATGTAGAACGGAACATGCATGTCACATGACTTCAGGCGACTAAGATGCTTGATGATCTTTGGACACACGGTTGATCAACCAAGACAAACCAAAATGGGTCACTTAACCCATTGCCCCGCTGTCAATCACCCAGCATGACTGCGCTTTGCTCAGCGCCGCCAAATCTTCATCTTAAGCAGATTCAGAGGGTTTACCCATCTCTAAATGTTCTAACATGAGTTTGTTGTCATTTTGAAAAATATTGTGATTTTTGAAACGGCAAAAAACACCGACCAAACGGCGAAAAACACCGACCAAACGGCGAAAAACACCGACCAAACGGCGAAAAAAAAATCGAATATTTTTTGCAACATTTTCCAACATTTGGATTCGATAGAGATGGGTTTCTTCTCTGTTGTTAATTTGACATAATTCATTTTGCACTGGGCGCGGGCCGGTTTGCGCCTGTTGAACGAGGTAGTGTTTCCATCGTCTCTGGAAAAAGGTTACTGGGACAGTTCTCAACTTGCAACATGTCATCAGTTTGATTGCAGCTGGTTTCGCCAGTCTGAAGTTTTGATTGAGCCCTTTGATTTGCTTCATATCTGATTCATGCTGCCTCGGCGCTGTTTCTCTTATCATCAAGGTGATTGTGGCAACATAGCTGGCTATACCGAGCGAAGCTGGAAACACAGCAGGGAAAACTGAAAGAGCGTTCTTTTTTTGAAAGAGCGTTTCTTATTGCTGGCAGCGATAATTCATGCTTTTTCAGCTTTCGAGCGTTAATTTGCACCAAAGGAAGTTCCAGGTATTGACTTCAGAAAGCGGGAATCCCTGGGAGAGTAAAAGCCGCACAGTGGTGACGAACACGTGTCCGGAATCAGCGTGGGGTCAGTATCACGAACTGTCTATATGAAACATGCTGTGTAATACCAATCCTTTACCACAAAACATAGGCCCTGAAACTTGATAAACTTGGACTTAGCCTCATTATTGTTCGGAAACCAGATCAGATCAAGCAGATAGCCTTTTCCCTGATTCTAGCTTGGTGTCTCAATTTCATACCTCCAGCATCCTCCAGCACTTCTTCGGCATTCACCTGCAAGGTGTTGAGGGCCGAAGGGCTCGAGAAGAGTTTTACACGAAGCTCGGTATCAACATCGATCCCCACTTCACCGGTTTCTGTGGTGGAACCATTTGTTCAGTTGCGAGTTGCTGGTCAATGCTGGCCGACCTGTCAGGAAAGAGATTAATGTTTGCTGTTCGGGCATGTGCCATTGGCAGTGAAGGAAGCAATGCCATCGAGCATAGTATTCATTCTATATTTTGGGATTGGACTGCTGTAGTGTTTTGTTTGCAAGATTTGAAGTTGCAATGATTCTAGGTGCTGACCATGTTGGGCACACGCTGGGCTGCCCATTTCTGCGGACACATGGCACTGGATGCCTCCTCAACTCACTTTGAAGATAGCCTTTTGGGATCTTGTGGGTATCCAAGTCTTGTATCCAATTTTGCGCACACTTGCTTTGAATTGCCGTCTTTCACTTATCAGATTTGGATCACTTCTTCCATGTATGGATCCGTGTTTGAATCGAGAAGGTCTGCGAAATTTCCTGAGGAACAGTAGATGGGGTGGAGTCAAAAGCCATGATGTCATGCTTCACTTAGCCCTGTCCAACTCTCCTCTGGGCATGAGGTATTTTTACATGTCCATCAACGTGGGTGTTCTGCTCTCCTATGGTTGCTTGCCTGAAGGACGATACGGCTACTGCTAACTTATGGCAGGTCAAGAAGGGTGCACGCAAATGTTGAGCCGCAATGGCATGAAGCACGGAGCGGGGTTCAACGCCAGATTCTCCAAAGCAATCCCTGCCAACAGTGGAGCTTGAGTTGCTTTTTTTTGGCAGGGGGCAATTGCTGTGTAGAATAATCGCAACAAGCGATCCAGCACCAGCCCGCACTCCCAGCAGTTGTTCTCATTGACAGTCACAGCATCCTTTCCATGGCCTGCTATGGCCTGCTGGGTGAAAGGTTTCCTGACGACTTTATGCTCTAGCGGTCTACCTGGAGTCGTTTCTCCGACCTTTGGCTATGCCACTGCCTACTTTTTGGCAGCCATAGCCTCTCGACATGTCACTGTGACAAGGGCCTTTTGGGGAAGTGCATGGGGACACCCACAATGCCTGCTCAAGTAGAGTTTGCTGTACTAGAAATATGTCATTACCAGCTGGCTTTAGCATTATATGAAAATTGCGTGGCATACAAGGCGATGGAGAGAGAGGGAATTCTTAAAATGTGAGCCATCATGTCAACCACCATGAACATTCGCCAACATGTCCATGGGCTGTCAGGTGTTCGAAGGCTTTCGGGAAAACCCAGTCATGGCATTCAGGAAAGTATTCAACTGATGCAACCCTTTCACCATTTGGTATTTGCACTTTCCAAGCAGGCAAGCTCTCAGCATCTCTTACCAAACAGGATGAAGATGTGACTTTGCAGTTCACTGGTTTTTTGATGTTTTTTGTGGAAGTTTGATGAAGTTTGAAGTTATATCTTCCCCCGATGGAAGCAGCAACAAATCCAAATAACACGAAAAATGCTGCCAAAATCGGCGAATCGGATGCAAGCGGTCACCCAATCAGTAGCGTCACCATTTGTGATCCTCACCAGTACCACACCCAGCCCCTAGCTTTGGGTAAGTTGTTGCTCCGAGGCTATGCTGGTTGCACTGACCGTCTTCCTGTGCTTCAGCAGTAGCTACAGGTCACCCGGCATCCGCTAAAAGAGTTGCTGATGAAGCCGAAGCATATGTCACGCAGATGATTCGAAGGAGACAAAGACCAAAAATCGGATCACTCAGGTATACAGTGTGGTTGCTTCTCTCTCTCTCTCTGTCTCTCTCTCTCTCTCTTTCTTTGTGCCGCAATGAAGGTCTGTTTATTTCGCAGTTTTGGTTACTGTCTTGCCAGGTGCTTAGACAGACATTCGGGCAATGCCATTCGCGGAGTGGTGCCCTGGCCTTGAATTGCCGGGAGAGATGCAATAAGGGGCATGGACGAGAAATCATTTGCGCCCTTCAATCACCCAAAATCATCCAGAGGATAAGCCATGAGAAGCCCAAAAAATTTCATAGTGGCCGGCTGCATGCTTAAGCATTTGAGTTAGAATAGTGGGATAGCGGACTTCGTCGACGGAACGCATTGGTTGAGGTGCATATGTGCCACCTGTTTTGGGTGCTATTGCAACTCCTGTTTGGTGAGGTAGCAGTGGGGCAATCGCAATCTCTTGTTTTTTGAATTGTCCGAAGTCATACGACTCATAAACTGATGTTGACTCTTTCATTCTCATCCCCAAAACGTTGTTGGAGAATCGAAAACGAGATTTGTTGAGTGGTCCTTTGCTGGTGGAGCTCAAGGGCCAAATTCCACCGATAGATTCATCAGAACCCGGCAAGAACCCACCGAGAGCAGGAAATATCGCTATGTTAACCGGCACCTCGTGAGTCAAATCAATTTGATACACTTCAACTAGAAGTAAATTAATGTTTGCAGATGTGGAAGGAGGGTTTTGCAATGAGAGGCTTTATTTTCGACCTCCGGGTCCCTGACAGAGGTTCTGCATGTGGTTTCGGCAGCAGTGGAGGGCTCATGGCGTGCAACTGCCATTTGCATTGGTGGCTGGGCTTTGAAGTGAATTCGTGGTGAATGGTTCATCGTCGCAGCAACAAAGAGTGATACTGCCGTAGACCTAAGAGACAGAAGTGATTGTGAGACCAATAACAATGAGAAATGCGACGCCCCGGCCAAAAAATGACAATGAGAATGGAAACATGAATCTACATAGATATTTTAGGAATTCACCTTGTAATGAACGAGGATCTTTTTTTACATAGTGCCCCTTATCATTTTTATCCTACGTTACTGACTCCGCCCTTGTCTTGTCTCAGGTTGGCCCTTGTTGCTTCTAGGTTTGCTGCTCAGCGTTTGTCTCTTGTCTGCATGTATCTTCATGACGTGCCATCGCCCATCGTAGTGGGATGAGCAAGCAATGATCTCAAAAGTGGACCAGCACGCCATTTTTAATTGGACAAATGCAGCAACGAACAGCACCACCACCACCACCACCACCACCAGCAGCACCACCACCACCACCAACAACAACAACAACAACAATCACAATTACAATCACAATCACGATGACAACAACAACAACAACAACAACAACAACAACCCGACGACGACAACAACAACAACAACAACAACAACAACAACCACGACGACGACAACAACAACAACAACAACAACAACAACAACCACGACGATGACCACAACAACAACAACAACAACAACAACAATCACAATCACAATCACGATCACGATCACGATCACGATCACGATGACAACAACAACCCGACGACGACGACGACGACGACGACGACGACGACGACCACAACAACAACAACAACAACAACAACAACAACAACAACAACAACAACAAACAAGAACAACTTAAGAGCAGCAACAAGGACGAGAACTTTCAGGCTACTGCGCCCACCAAGGTATCTCCTTGATTCCTGCCTCTGCCGGTCTGGGCTTTTTTGGCGCCTTGAGCGTCCTCAGTGGACTGCTCTTAGCCACCTATGGCTGCGGGGAGCTATCGTGGCTTGAAGATGTTGAGGGAACGTCGAGCAGTTTTAGTTGAGGCTTATAATTTCGACCCGGTTCAACCAGATGCATGTTAATCGATTGAACATGGTAGATTAGCATTTAGATTCTGGATGTTTTGTGGTCACAAGCAAGTCTTGCAACAACATCCAACATCTTCCAACATCTTCCAACATGCATTGCATGCATCATTTTCTTTCATCCTATCCAGCTGAGGTGGGTCCACTCCGCTGCGCAGCGCAATTCCCATCTCACTCGGCAGCAGACGCAAGACTTCCTCCGGATCATGCCCACCCTGGCAGCCGTGAACTTGGCCTTCAACAGCGTCTACAACTGCATGAACTTCTGGTTTCAGGACACCCAAATCTGGAAATCATATGGCAATCATATGGCAATCGTGGAAGAAGTGGCCCTGGGGACATGTGAGATTCTATTCAGCCATTGGCAGGAAGGGTGTGTTGGTTTGCGGTCAGCCGGATTTGCAGTCTTTGAGGGTTTCAACAGGTGCCATGGAACACTAACCTTGATTTTTTGGAGGAAACAGCACCCACCAATATCAGACAGTGGCTGGGAATGGGCTGGACCTCATGGTGTCAGAACCGGTTGAGGAGCAAGCCTGCTTGATGGACGTTCGCTTGGGTCCATTCCAGCTGAATGGGTCGCCCCTTAAAAGCAAAAAGCGGGACAAAGGTTCAGCTAAATGATGATTTTGAAAATCCGATGTTCCATGGTTTGGAGGAACACCAAAGATGCATCACTTTCAAGCGGACATTCATTTGCACATTTCGCTTGGATTGTATGAATGCTGAGTTTGGTGCAATCCGTAGCTGCTGTGGGGACGTCGCTATTGCTGATAAGTTGCTACCAAGAGCATTGTTTATTGCAAGCGAGTGCGTGAATCCTCTTGTTTCCACAGGTTCTTCAATGTGGCGGATGGTTTGGCAATTGTCATATTCACCTCGCCTTTGATGAATCATTTGAATCCTTGGCTGGAGCGAAGGTGGGGCAATCTGGTGTCTTCCTCACGGTCAACAGCCTGCTCAACTGATTAGGAAGTTGTTAAATGACCCAATTTGTGCTTCACCCGGGTGCAATCATCAATGGATACCTGTTGAACCTTTGGGTTGTTGTTTTCCACAGTTTTCGCATCGTTCAATTGGGGATGCCAGTGGAAAATCAGCATGTGGGAGTACCGTTTGGGCAGGGTGCGTTGCATACCTATGTGATCCAATAATACTGATTGGTGGTGGAGGCCAGCACGAGGCCCCTATGCTGTATCATACAAGGTGATGCAAGGTGAGTGCAAATCATCGAAAAGTTATCATTTGGAGGGTTCGTCCTGGGAACGTCCGCTCCAAACGAGAACTTTTTCATGGAGAAAAACCTGGCGTTATACCACTCACTGCACCCCCGGGACGGGTCCCGTGATGCCTCCGGAGCGGAGCCAGTGCCAGGTTTGGACTTGGTCGTCACGGCAAGGTGTTGTTGGGCTGTGCTTTGGCGGCGGCATCTGTCCTTTGGGCGACCCTCTTGGAGGCTGACCAGGGCGGTTGCTCAGCTCGGGGTTGGGATGCCTGGTGGTAGTCTGCCCCCCTTTGTGCCTTGCCATGCCTTGCCCCTTTGTGGTGGTTCATTCTTCAAAGCTGGATCTCCCATATGGCAGTTATTGTTGCATGACGATAAAATCATTTCCATTGTCAACCATCGTTATTAGCCATTATCAAGTAACCAGTAGTTATTCTTACTCACTATTCGTAGCCAATTTGGCAACCATGGTTTTAATTAAGCATCATTCATGAAAGAGAAGCAGTTGTTAGCCTCCATGAACCACCATGGATTTACCATGAACAACCGTCATGAACAATGGCTACCCTCATTCAGAATCATCACAAGCACAGTGACCATCACTTTATCAAGATATGATTTTGATGGCACTTTGAGTGGGGGTTGATATCCGGCAAATGCGGCGGCAGGCATGATTTCAGATTTCAGGCAACCACCTCCAGGATCCAGTTCCAATGTGGAAACGTCCCCTGTGAACCATTATGAATGATGAGCCAGACAATGATTGATTTTTATATCGCTATCAACCACGCCATTGAACCATGGACCATGAACATGACGCTGGTGGTTGTTGATGATCTAACTATCAAGAATCACCACCATTGATTGACACTGCTTGAAGGGTTTGACGTGTTTTAACCATTATCAAGTTCAATAATTACGCTTATGAAACTTAAACATTACCAACCTGAACCACATTTATTCGCCAAGATTGTTACCATTCCTTTGCCATCGGCAACCACCAGGTTCAACCAAGCAACCCCTCAGCATCTGTAAGGTTTCACCCGCCAGGCGGAGCGTCGCCGGGCCCCCTTGCTGGACCAGGAGTCCTTGTGCGCGCCCCCGGGAAGGAAGATGAGCAGAGCCTTGGACGGGGGATGGGCAACGGTGGAGGGATGGTGGAAGGGTCATGGTGGAAGGGTCATCGTTCAGGAACGGTCAAGGAGGAAGAATGATATGAATGATCAATGGTGAAGTAATTGTGACGGATGGTGAATGATCAATGGTCATGATGGAAGGGTCATGGTGGAAGATGATCCATGATAATAAATGGTGGTCAATGATCGGCTTGATAGTGGCTGATGATTCAACTGAGATTCATGATGATGATTCTGTGCTGGCTCATGATGGTTAAGGATGCTTGGTCAATGATGATCCAAGACGGTTCATGATGAATCCTGATGCTTAATGATGAACTGTTGGTGATGGTTTGCGTATGGTTCATGAGGTTTGTGAATGATGATTTCAGAATAGTAGTGTAGATGATGGTGGCGATGGTAAAGCCACTGTTGTTGGTGGTTGCTTCATGGTGGATGGTAGGGTGGTACTCATGGTTCATGATGTTTGCCCTTTTTTCATGTTTTCCTTAACCCTTAATGGTTGCAGAAACTTTTGGCTAAAGATTCCTTTCATGTGGGCGCGGATCCTTGAGCCCATTTTGGTGGCCTTCTCAACTGCTGTGGCATATCGCAGCCCCACCAGTGCGGAGTGGATCTTGTTTGGCCTGGTGTGCTACGTGGCTGGCATTCTCACTGGTGCTTCCATCACTGCTTTGATTTGCAGCCAGAGGTTGCGACATTTGTTGGGCGCACTCTTGCTGGACAGTGCTCGGATTCGTGAGTGGCCAGTCCAAGAAGATCGGTTGGCTGGGTATCGTCGTCAAGCCTAGGCTGCCTACTCAGTTGTCCCGACCACCGTGCTTGCAGTTGAAGCCTGAGAAGCTAGCTCTTACAGCTGCCTCGCCTCCACTCTTCGGCGGGGCTCGCCCGCGCAGCCTATGTTCAAGCAGCTGACTAGCAAAAAGGCAAAGGCTTTGCGCTTGGTCACTGCAGAGTCCGAATGGGAGTGGCTAGCACTGCACACGCCTGACAGGAAAGCCGCCGCTATCCCAGTCCTCCGGCGGGTTGGTGGCTTGTTGGTATGCTTGCCAGATGGGGCAATCACAGCCGAAGAAGAAGATGCTGGGCACTTGCCCGACGTCATCCCAGAGCTAGGGCCTGTGAAGCGAACTATGGTCGGACAGGAGGGGCTGTCCGAACCCACAATTGCCGTTGTCTTCATCGACATCCAGGAGGCCAACTATGGTGCTTTGCGCTTTTGCACGCGCAAGAGAGTGGTGTGGGAGGAAGGCACGCTCCAGTTTCTAGATGGCGAGGAAGTTGCCAAGCCCGATGGTCCGCAAATCGTCGGGGCTGCTCAGGCATGGGTGGAAGGCGAGGATGGGCCTGCGTTGGACGAGTACCTCTCTGCCGTCGAGGCGCCCCCGTCGACTCCTACACCCCCAGTGCCGCCGGGCATGGACCTCGTACTTGCTCAGCTCACGTCGTTGGCAGAAGTTGTGGGCACCTTGCAGTCCGACATGAAGGTCATACAAGAGGAGCGCCAAACGCCTTCTGTAGCCGCAGGGGCAGACCCGCC
>VSDK01026260.1:111863-153764 GCA_009767595.1 Symbiodinium kawagutii | reverse complement strand
TGCGGACTTTCAAAACTAGTTCATCCATCATCACTCCGCCCAGGAGGTGCCACGTTCCTGTTTCAGTTTTGGAATGAAGACATCCCTAAACTTCAATGGCGGGGACGATGGCTACATGTGAAAACAATGCTTCATTACATTCAAGAGCTAGGGGCAGTAAATGTTTTTGACAAGCTGGAGCCAGCACAGAAATCTCGAGTGCTCCTTCTTGCGCAGTTGCTCCCGGAAGCTCTCAGCCGTTCAGCTGTGGTGGTGGACACCTTCTCTCTAGTTGCAGCTTTCACCCCTGCTGGTCGCTAGCTTCAATCCCGGGGCCCATCCCCCCCAAACGTTAAAAGCGGTATTACAATCTTGGGGTGCACAGCTGTGCCCTTCAAGTATGTTCCGTTACCTTTTGCAGCGACCAGCAGAAAATAAGCTCAAGTGCAACAACAGAGGAAGGTGGAGGCAAACATGCCTTTTTTTCATGTTTTCCTTAACCCTTAATGGTTGCAGAAACTTTTGGCTAACCGCCTCCACCCCACCACCTCTACAATCTTGGGGTGCACAGCTGTGCCCTTCAAGTATGTTCCGTTACCTTTTGCAGCGACCAGCAGAAAATAAGCTCAAGTGCAACAACAGAGGAAGGTGGAGGCAAACATGATCATGATATCTCAGATTGATGATGAGGGTAGGTTGAAACCATGGTCAAAGATGATGATAATGGCAGAATGGGCGTTTAGCCAACCAATAGTGGTGAAAGAACATGGTGAATGATAGGCGATGATAGTGGTGGACTATCATGTGATGGAGAA
This sequence comes from Symbiodinium kawagutii, assembly GCA_009767595.1. Classification (NCBI taxonomy): domain Eukaryota; class Dinophyceae; order Suessiales; family Symbiodiniaceae; genus Symbiodinium; species Symbiodinium kawagutii. Next base: position 152,970 of record VSDK01026260.1, on the reverse strand, counting down.
TCTTGGTTGCGTTTCTGATCCCCACCTCAACAATGGTGTTAATGATGATTATAGGCCATGATCGGTTGTCAATGATGAATCTTGATGGCTCATGATCCATCACGAAAGATGCTGAATGGTCGGTTGGAGCTATGATTGCTCACAACTCACAAGAGAGAATGGTATATGAATGGTGGTTCATTATGGTTGGATATGGTTGGTATCGCCCAGACAAGTGATGGCGAATCCCTGCTCAAGTCATTGCATGCGAAGCATCAGCACGTCATGGGTCACCAGAGACCCATGGCAGCGGCGGCTTTTCCACCAAGGTTTGTCTGCCTGGTGGATGGTGGGCCCATACACTGTCATGGGTGTAGCAGAAGTTTATGTGACGCTTGGTGGCAGCGCCAGGTCCCAGATTGTGCAATGAAGATTCTCATTGCAGCCAGGTATAGTCAGGTGGTTTTGGGATGTGTTGGGTATGGGTATTTGATAAAAATGGTGGAGGACATTGGAGTGGTGGTGGAGGGTGGTGGTGGATGGTGGAGGGGTTGCCATTCTTGGCGCTGGACTGTCCTGGTCTGTCATCAACAACTTGGAGGTGCGATGACGGAGAGATGCAGCGGCAGCTGAAATTAATGCTTGCAAATTGATGCACAATCATTGGAAGTTGTAAACTGCACAGGTGATGCAGAATAAGTAGCGTGTGTACATGGGAACCGGGTACCTGTGTACATACCAATTGCTGAGTTGCATCAGCTTGGTGGACATGAACGTTTTCATTCGTCTCATTGGGGCACCATTTCTCTACTGAAGCAAATGGAAATGTTTCGTTATTTTTTGTTTCATCATTTTGCACTCTTTGGAAGCAAATTTGCATCATTGATTTGGCCCATCCATTTGCAGCCCTGGCATCGAGAGCTGCCATATCCAGCTTCCAGTGCCTCCAGTGCCTCCAGGAATCCAACGCTCTACTACCTCGCATACTCGCAATCTCCCCTGAGGCCGGGGCACATGGTGGCGATGTTTTCACCACGTTCCAAGCAACTTGCAGTAGCAGAAAACTATGGACAAAGTCCAACCCAGCTTCCCATGCTTTCCCACGGACAGTTGTCCCAAACAAGTCCCAACATGTCCCAAGCATTACAGCTGGCGCAGGTTGCGTTCAAGCGCTCAAGCTTTGGGCCTGCTGATGAGTGCCACATCTTCTGCTTTGTCACTGAATCATTTGCTTAGCAGCGTTTCACGATGTTTCATGATGTTTCGTGATGTTTCATGTTCGTGCATGTTTGTGTCATGTAATTCAGGGTGGTGCCGAACAGTGGTCCATGATTGGTTTGTCCAAGTGCTTTCAGGTTTTTTCCATTAAATTCATCACTATATAGTACGTGATATTTTTTTGTCAAAGTGTGCATGTTGCTTCTTTTAAAACTCATTATTTCACTAATTGATTCTCGCATGATTTCTCCGTCCTCACAAATGTCGACTTTGAATACCCAGACACGTCTCAAGAGAGTGTTTTTCCAAAAATACGGATTCCGGAGAATTTTGACTCTGATGCTCCAACCATTGCCGATTTGCTAGCAAATCTCTCTGGATTGGTGGCCCTTTTTTGGGAGCAACACCTTTCGATGGACAGCAAGCCTTACTGGTTGGTGGTTTTAATTGTTTTTTCCTCAAATGTAAGCAGTTGGTTGGTTGACTAACATTTTTGATAGCATAGATATGTTTGAGTCTGGAGGCCGAAGTGAAAGGTGATGACAGTGATGACCTGACCTCCCATCAAATGTCATGGCTTCCATGCATATGATGAGGTTTACAATTCTGACGGCGATCCTGGGTGGGAAGGATTCTGACAGCCTTCAAGCTTCTTGGCCACAGGAATTCTGTGGGGCGGTTGCAAGCGGCCGGCCCAAACTGCCGATGGCTCTGAGCCTCTTGATGGATCTCAAATTGGAGTGTCAAGAAGACACTACTACGGTTCGATTATTTGGCATGTCCCAGTCAGTTCACCAACGATAATCGCTTCTGAAGGCAACATTGACATCAAGTTGGCTCAAACAGAAGTGAACTCAAACACAACTTTTCCGCTCGGTGGTCAGCCAGCATTGCAGTTATGCTTTTGCCATTGAACCATTGCTGAGCATATTTCAGCGCGGATAGAGGGCCAAACCACAAACAAGATTCTATACGAATCTATGGGAAGTTGCTGACAAGAATCTATGAGAAGTCAACAAAATGAAGAGAGATGTCAACCAGTTGTTGGTCCACGGTCGCCATGCCCTCAGCCAAGAGGCCCGTGGTCGGCCAGGTTGGATACCTCTTGTCTTTGACCATGATGGTGCCTTTCCTTTGCAACCTGGCAGATTTGGGGAGCTGTGGCTTTGGATGGGTGCACAAGAATTGTCCATTCCAATAATTGCCCATATGACGATGAAATGGATGATTATTTGAGAATAGTAGATGATTGATTATGACTGATTTACAACAGTGATTGTGAGGCATTCTGAATCATAGCGGATGATTTGCAATGATTCTTTAACGCATGGATTTGCATTGATTTGAATCGATTAATTTTGTGCCCATGTTTTGTTTCTTTGGGTGCGAGCATTGGTGGGCACATGATGTAATACGCTCAGCTGAAAGAAGATGTATCCGCTGTGATGGAGGATTTACCCTCCCTTAAGTATCAACACTTGCGGATAGCTTCGCTGCAAAGAAGGCCCGGGAAGCAATCAATGCCAAGAGACTCCGCTTCATTGATGTGCTTCCCAGATTCCGATAGATTCTGGCCTGGCATGGCCTGCCTCATTCCTTATGGTGACTGTGTTGGGAGGATCATTCAATATCATTCAATGCACTTCTGGATTTTCGCTGCTTTTCGAAACCATATCGAAATCCACCTTGAGGGTGACTCTTCCTGGCTTTAGCTCAAGACTATTGACCTCTTCAATGGTGGCAAATCGATGTCAAAACATTGCCAGTTTGTGGCTCGAAGTTGCTGTAAATACCAAGGTTCTTGCATGTCCTTCTCTGCACCCCATAGCCAAATACCTGGTCGTTGGATTGCCGTTGGCCATGTGGGACTTCCAGCGCAGCTCAACCTGCCAAGGCTGGTACCTTTGTGTTCAATCCACCTGGGAGGAGCGTCACTTCGATGAAGAAAGCGAAGCCGAGGCGATGTCATGTCCATGTCATTCCGTGTCCCTGTGCCGGAGAGCAACACACCGTGATGAATGGCAACTGCTACGGACAATGAGAAAAGAATGAAAAGAATGGATATCAGATATCAATAGATATCGTGAACAAGAATGATAAGACTTTTGGCTGGGGATACGGAGACAATAGGCAATGCTCATCGGCTTACAAGGAAATATCCGACAATGACGTGGGGACACAGCAGTTGATAGATAGATAGATAGATAGATAGATAGATAGATAGATCGATAGATAGATAGATAGATAGATAGATCGATAGTTCTCACTGTATACATTTCCTTATTTACAAGCATGTGTAAATATTGTTCCTTCCAGCTATTTTGTATGCATTTGCAGACTTGATGACATATATAGATACACCTTGGAACCTGACAACCTGGAAGAACAAGGACTCACTCACATGATTTGCCCAAGAAAATTCACATTTTATGCTGAGATTCAGTGCCCGCTGAATTGTCTTTCCACTGGGCCATTTCAGATCTACCAAATGCATCATCGATCGCGGGCAGAAACATGCAGTGGATGGCAGGTGCAGCCGGGCCAGCTCAATAAGGGCGTGGCCTTCTCGAAAACAGGCGCAAGAGAGGGAAGCCGCCATGTGGTTAATCACCTGATATCACCTGTTTGCCAAGAATGGATCATCCAACCTGCTTGTCGAAGCCATGGGACACCACGACTCCTGAACTTGGGAGAAATCCTGCGCTTCGCAGCTTACCGAAGAAATGGCGATACAACCGATGATCAAGTGTTGATTATCATGTTGTGGATTATCGGAATGATGTTGTAGAGCAACAATAGCCAGGTGTAGTTAATGGGAAAACTATGTGCCCAAGAGAGAGCCAATGAAATGTCCTGACATGACCAGGACCAATTTGTGATTTATTGTTTCTTTGGGGTTAGAGTGTTTTGCAATGGCTCTTTGACATCCATCATGGGTTCCAGATTGCATGAACGATGATGTCAAAGGTTCCCAACACATCAAAGGTTCCCAACACAAAGACGGCGCTGTTGGTTGTGAACATATTCACCTCGGGTTCAGACTTTGGCTTTAGCAACATCTCCACAATAGTGGTTGGACCTGCAGCACTGGGTGGCTTACAGCCACTAACTTAGGGTTATAGTACTTTGGAGATTAGATGGCTTTACCATGCTTCACCATCTACACCAAGAACCCTATACTTTTGCAACAGGATGCATAGACAGTTGCCATATTTGCGTGGGAGTGCCCGACAAAGCAAATCAAGGGGCGGCATGTTTTCTGGTCTTGAAAATGGCCTCTGCCACAAGTTGCTCAAAGGATTTTGAGAGATTTCTTTTAGCAGACATGTTTGCACTTTGAATGAGACATAAAGCTGGTACACATCTACTAGCACAGTTGCATGGCAGATGGTCAACCATAAACAACAAGTCGATAAACAACAAGTCAAACAAGTCAAACAAGTCATTAAGTTGTTGAAAGGTGTCAAGGTCGATCAAGGTCGATCAACCATGTTCGGTGCCTTCGGACGCTGCCAAGCCACCAAGGCATGCTGCGGGATTTTGCTTCACCACAAAGCATTGGTGGAAGTCCCGCCAGTTGGGTCGATCACAGCCGCTCGCCAAGCTGTCGCTAAGGGGGTTAGTGATGGATAGTGATGGCAGATGATGGTAGTTTTGTCAAATTGAGGTTGGTTCTTGCTGGTTCCTGAGCCATATGGGAAGCAACCTGCAGTTCCACAAGGTTTAGAAATCAACCTGCCGTTCCGCAACCTGGAAAGGTAATTTGTGCTATAAACAGCCTGGAAGTGGGACAACCGAACACATGAAATATCATTCTGAACAGCAGCAACTTATCATTTCATAACTGGTTGATAACAGATCCTGACTCATGCAAGACAACTGGCACAAAAATGCAAGACTTTGACCTTACGTGTGGTGCTGGACGGTCATTTGACTCTACGAGTCTCCAGGACCACGGCAAGAGATTGCGGGGTAGCAACACCGGTCACGCCACGATTACCCAAGTCTGGTCAGTGGCTGAAGGCCTGTCATTGGCCATTTTTGTTACGCCTGTTTTGTTGACCATACATTGGCCACCTGTCACCCACCCACCCCGGAAGGACCACAGGGAGCACAGGTACCATAGGGACATACCCAAGTCATAGCCGACGGCGTCCACCCTCCCAAGGCCCGGTGTCCAGTGATGCGTGCCTTGGTCATCAGGGGGCACTTGCATCGTCAATGCGCTTATCATAGAAAGCTTCACATGGGGTGGATGAAGCTTGGATTTCCATCATTGTCATAATCATAATTCTATCATAGCTTTTTCATGCCTTTGATCTTCGTCATTCCTATAATACCGAGGTTACGCTTATTCAACTTCTTCCCATGGATGGTTAACCAGTCCCTTCATCAATAGGAATCATAGGTAAGGCATTCACAACTTCAGGGATTTGCCAGTGGATCAACTAAATCAAAGGGGAATTTCTGCAAAATGACTGTTTGGCCGTTTGGCCCATGTGATAATCCCAAGATACCCCACGCATCGCAACCTGCAATGAGCCCCCTAGGCATCAACAAGGTGATCACCATGTCCCTGTACCCGGTGGCCTTCACGAAACTTCTCATTTCCTCACTATCTTGGCAAACCCTGAGTCATTGCACCCATGGATGCAGCCCCGTGTCAGCTTTGCTCCTGATGCTTTCCGCAGCCGTGTGGCATCCCTCGGGTGTTGCGTGTTGCACACCATGGAGGTGCCTATGGATGCTTGGAAGCAGGGCCTTATCGGTCCCTTCAAAACCAATGACTAGCAACTGACTCGCATGATTTTCAGAGTCTGAAAGCGGTAATCTGTTTGGATTGAGGTACAGCCTTGCGAATTTGAAGAGATAAGCAGTTTCGGTTCATTTTTGGGTTTCCGGAAGTGGGAGCTTCAAGAAACGCAGTGAGTTTCTTAACGTCAGAGACGTCAAACTCTGGCGACCGATGGCAACAGATGGCATGGGAAACAGCAAAAAGATGCAAAAGATGCTTGCGATTGGTTGTCACATTCGACAAAGGTGTCGATGGGCGTGCCCCAGTGGGAAAAAACACAGCCAGGTGTTGGAAAAGCACAAGAGTGTGCCAAATAATTTCACCTCAATAACTCACTCATAATGGCATCATCGATTTTTTATTCCACCTGGACACCCTGACGTTTGGCCCAGGAAGATGTTGTCTATCAGATCGTCGATTCTCCAGAAGACTTTGTCCTGCAAGGTTTGGAATCATGTTCGGGAATGATGAGCAGCCATGAGGATGTCAAATGTGGCAAAGTCTTGGCGGTGGCAAAGCATCCCACCGATCGCCGCATGGATTACTGGCTGAAAGTGGAGTATGGCGAGTCAAAGACTGCACTGGTTCACATGCTGATGAGTTGTGGCTCCTTGGTTGCAGCGTCCCAAGAGATGAAGCGGACCATGTTTTCGCTTTGTTACAGTCCAGGTGTAAGACCGCAATGTTCCATTTCACAGAGTGTGTTTTGATGTTGATGGATGTATGACATGCCTTGCGCCCTTTTCCTAACACACGGCGTCGTGGACTTCATACCCTCTCATCATCTCTCATCATTTTTCATCATGCAGTGTTCGATCTGCACTATGCCTCTCTGACCTTGTGAGTGTAAGCACTGTGAGCCCAACCAACTGAGCACAGGCCACTTCTCCCCGTTTGACCACAGGCTGGACCTCCAACCAGGTGATTTTGGACGTGGGGCATGATGTTGCCTTTCCACCCGATCCCCGAAACCTGCCGGCGTCTGGTGGCGCGGGACTGCCTATGACTTCAGTGACTTGGATGCCAGGAGCAAGTTGGCAACCAGCGATAGTTTGAAATTGTAAAGTTTCTGCCATGAAAAAAGTTGCTTACAGTTCTGCTAAGTAAGAACACGGCCGCAGACTAGATTGTATTCAGATGGTTACAGATGATGGATGAAAAGGTAGGTGTAGGCAGATCGATGTTAGGAAAAGAGGGTGAGTGCTGAATATTTAGATACAGATTTATTAATCGAGGTGTATTGTAACTATGGAGGCAGCCTGGCATCAACACAGCAACAATGACGAGAGCAGCACAACAAACATCATCAAACATCACTAATCCCAATCTGAGGATTTGGATCCTGGTAACTACGATCAAGAGTTCGTGGATCCATCGCATCTTGAAGAAATCAAGACCAACGAAAAGTTGAGAAACGTCTTCCCTGGAGCATCCGATGGATCGGTGGGGAGGGCGCAGCGGGTTCGGCAGTGATGGCCATCTTGGACAGATAGGCAGATAGATAGCTTGAAATTACGGAAAATTGAAAAAAAGAGAGAGAGAGAGAAAAGCACCAGCAAGGAATAGCGCTATGACAAAACAAACAAAACAAGGGGAAAGAAACGGACTAGAGACTTCATTGAACGGGAAAGAGACTGAACATGCTACATGCCGAGAGTACATCTTCAGTACGGTAGTGATATATGGTTTGATCATGATTTGAATTTATTCTGGGGATGTCAATGCTTGCCATAGCAATGCCTCCAGCCGCTCAAAAAATTCATGATTCTGCGTGCTGGGCGACCACCAATCTTGCGGCGCCGTGGCGACAGCTGTGCCCATGGCACAGGTGAAGAGCATTTGGCGCGATGGTGATCGCTTCTGGTTGGAAGTTGTCGAAGTTGTCGGTAGCAGAACTCGCTACGGCGTTCACTTTATCGAACCTGAAGAAGGCAGCTGATCTGACAGGTTTAGATTTGGGAGGAGATGTTCCATCAAGAGACAGTGATGCATGGTTTGTATCCAAGGAAATGTCAGCTTATCACTTTGGCGATGGGTCAAAACCATTTGCGGTACCCCCTAGGTTTTGATGCTACCCGTCGATCTTCTGGGTTTCATCCCGTCTCAGACGCAGGTGGGTCAACCAGAACTGATCTGATAATGAAATTTGCAAGAATGAACTTCTTTCAGTAACTATACAATCATTTGTCAAGGCAAACATCAATGAATGTGAGTAGAAATGACCAAAGTGACACAATAAGTAGTTGGTACATCCATCAAGGCAACCGAAGCTGTTCTTGTTGTCGCTGCTGTTGCTGCTGTTGCTGTTGTTATTTGTTACTATGTTGCTACTTATATGCTGGTCAATCTTGTCACCAGTTACCCACAACAGGAGAGTGACTTGTTACATCTTGTTACATGTTACAGATTCATCACTGTCGCCTGTTGAAGCATCTCTCAGACCCACCCAGGCAGTCAGATCTACCACGTGACCTGCGCTGTGAAGCTCCCGGAGGACGAAGAGTTCCCCCCTGCGCCGCGCACCACGCGCGGTGAGGTCGTGAGCTTTTGAAGTTCCGAGTCCATGCCATGGCGGTTGCTTCATGCTTCATGATTGGATTTATTACAACAGCGAAACTTAGAGAACAATTGAATAAGAATCGGATTGAATTAGGTTTGAAGGGGCATATATATCTTTTGGAAACGTGTGTATGCGGGACAATACGGACATTGGTGAATTAGGGGTCGATATGTCCCACTATCGACGGTCGAGACGGTTGATGCATCCCGGTTGATTGGGTGCCTATGAAATGCTTGACCTTTATCCCTATGAAATGCTGTTTCCGTACCCATTCTATAGTGAGGACTGTTTGCAAAGTTGCAAGGTACCTAGAAATGAGGTCTCTATATTTTGATGTCCTCTTTGTTTTGCAACATCTTCGGGTGGATACAGTTGAGATGTACTGGGCTTTTTATAGTGTGCAAGTTGCTGGGTGATGCTGCGCGATGGTCGCACACCAATGTATTCTTGCTCATGGGTGCTGAGCATTTTATAGCGGATAAAATGTTAAGGTAAAGCCTGGATGCGCCTGTTTCATTATCTGTTATTAAGCATGGTCCACCTGGGGATTTGGCGACAGGAGGAGGGGTACAGGTCATGGGCCCCAGAGGAGGGGTTAGTACATGTGTGTGAGAAAAAAGGTTTGGTAGACTCATTGGGGCGGTGAAGCTCCTGGACTTTGGGGGCCGTCTTGGGACCGAGAAACCCTTGCATGTCCATTGCTGGCTTCAATTGCGGGTTTTTGCTACCACTACTGAAAACTGGTTTTTCCAATCAATTGTTTAGGAGAGTATTGGGGAAATCAATCATTATAAGTAAAAACGCTAGTGGTGAGCGTGGCAGGGTAACAATCATGGAGTATGCTTGTAGGTTTAGTATTATTTGCATGTATGTTTATGCCCATGTGTTCAGTGATGTTTGGTGTAGGCTGGGGTGATTCTAGCCAATTTCCAGCATAAATTCAACGGAAATGATGTTGAATTTTGAATGAATTTGAATGAGTTCCAGATTTTCAATATCATCGTGCCCAGGAAATTTCCTCCCCAAATGGCGTAGGTACATCCATTTCATGATGCCTCAGTACGAGCATCCCAACAGAATCCTACCATAACCCCATGCATTCCCAATGTGTGGCTACAGCATGTTGCAGCATTTTATAGAGAACAAACCTCTGTGGCCAAAACGTATGCGGTTGACAGAACTTGGCATTTTATAGAGAACATCTTCGTTCGAAGGGGCTGGTTGCTGGTGGGCATGTGTAGGCATGAAGCATTTTATAGAGTTCATGGTTTTCGCATTCTGTAGCGTTTCTGGTGTGCATCCAGATGAACTTGGCATTCCATAGCAGCTTTCCACTATAAAATGCTGGGTTAAAGGTGCCCGCGCACCATTCACCGGGGATGTTGATGCTGGTTACGTTTTCATGGTCGGACTTTTGACCCAGCAGTTTAAGGACGGCACTGGTGCATTAGGAGCTCAGTGAATGAAGTCATAAACGTGCCCTTTTGATCGTGGTTAACCATTGCATTACACTCCAGGGAGATGAACAGCAGCAATGATATCGGACATGCTGTTTGCCACCAAACCAGCATCAATAGGAGTTCATGGAAGCAACTTTTGGAAACCAAGATTTGTGATGATGTTCCAGAAGTGATTGGGTGATGCTTAGTATGATAGATCACGATACGAGAGGCGTAATGTATTGTCCAGTTCATATATTGGATGTTTTTGCAAGAACATCCTGATGGAATTGCAAAAGTGGACTACAGAGGCTACATATGTCTATTGATCCGGCAAAGGTTGTCAGTTGCTACATGCCCATTTCCCCCAAGGGCAGCACCAGAGTAAGGTTTCCTTATGCTGGTTGGTGGACGGGGGTTCATATTATGGACGCAAATATTTTTCCATATACATGGTACTTGTATGACGCCAATAGCACGAACCAAACCACCGTAAAGCTGCAGTCATTAGATGTCAGTAGACGGCTAGCCACCGCCATGGAAGTCAAAGATAGGCATAATGCGTGAATAATGCATGATGTCAGTGGGGCTATCGATTTGTCCCGTGCTGCCCTCAACCCACATGAAGTTGTCATATTCGGTTGGGATTAGCACGGTGAAGCCATCACATTCGCAGTGCCCATTGGACAACCCTTGTCTCGCGCAGAAACGGCGTGAGAGATCGATTTTAAGGAGCGCACTAGTAGAAAAGATGGCGAGACTGCAGGGATCAAGCTGCCAAGAGATGTCAACGTATGGGTACATCTCCCATCCTGAGATGGGAAATGAAAACCACAGCAATCACTCTTGGTTTTGACCAAGTGCCGAAGGGTTTGGCCGGAGTTGGGTATGCAATGCGTCGACAACAGCTGATTTTCCACGTTCTTTTTGGATGTTCCTTGTTTGGTATGGTCCGGCAATGAAAGTGCGGATGAGAATTCCACCAGCGCACACGACCCCTAAATCCAACATTAGACTCACAATCGACTAAACCCTAAAACGAGTATAAATGACCCGCAGGAACTTGTTTTCGAGGTCTATGTTTGATTTGCCTAGTGTATACTATAACCTTCTCTCGGCATTGGATTCCTTGTGTGTGTGTCCTTTACCCCATCAGGGAGGACCGACCTGTCTAGATATTCCCTGGAACAACTTTTGTTGGGAAGTTTGAGGCATCCTAGGTACAAACATCTCCTAGCAGTCCCGCTTCTTATGCGCTGAGTCAAAATGACACGAACATTGGTCTGATCTGAGTAGAGACGCAACCCCATGATCAATGTCTTCCAGGAAGCGATGTTTTCAGTCTTGAGATGCTAGCTGTCCATAGCTTTCCTATCCTGTGGTGCTCTTGGCGAAACACAACCAGGGAATGATGAGTTTCTGCGAAGACTTTCTCTCAGATGCCTCCCTACATCCCCACAACTGTTGTTTCGAAATGATTTTGCCTATAAGTTCAATTAAATTGATATAGATTGATGATAGTTGGCACCTGTTGGCTCACCCATCACTCCGTTGAAAGCCATGTTCACCTTCACACCTTGGCCGGCCACTCGTATGGCAAGCTGTCAGCTGGCCTGGCTACCAAGGAGTGGCTTGGGAGAACCTGCGAAGGATGAGGTGCCGAAGTTGGTGAGTTCACATCTGCTATAGCTGACGAACAGACCCCGTGGCGTACGATGAGTTAGGGTCATTATCACCAGATATCACTAGATATCACCAGATTTCAGCGGATATCATCGGATGTCACCGGATACCACTGGATATCACCAGCATTAGTGTCATTGTCGTCCTCGAAATGATCATGTTTTACTATCGGGCGTTGGCCGTTCCAAACTATGGGGGCCCGGACGTTGACTCACAGGCGTCAACAGGGGATTGCAGTCCTGAGCAGCTCAATGGACGCATCCTTGCGCAGTAGATGCATTGATGACCCACATTGTTTGGTGCCCAAATGCATGAGCTTGACACAAGAAATGGTTACGATATGTTATGATTACTGGTTGCCCTGCCAACGGCTTGCATGAAAGTCCTGGTCAGCTTACAACATCGACAGTTTCTGAGACGTTGGCGATGGCTAGCTCACCAGGAAAGGATGGCCAAGCTGATCAATGACTGCTTGGCTACAGCTAGCTGTTTGCCCCTTCACCATCCCCAATGTGCCAGGCTTGCCACTTTGTCCTTGTTTCCGGCTGAATTGAATAGGGCCGAGCCGCTGTAGATGGCAATGAGTTTCCAGGCTGGTGAAGAGTATCGATCTGGGGAGCCAATCGCAAGCCATGCAACTCATTGGGCAAATATGATGCTTCCCACTCCAAATCTCCACATGATTTCGCCTGGTAGGCGGTGCTCCATGTTTCATTGGTTTCATCTTTTTATGCTTGCTTGTTTGTGTGCGTGGGCCTGCGGGTATACATCTATATTTGCAGGTGTCACCCCTTGGTGCTGCTCAGCATTGGCAAACTCTCATGCACCCAATGTAGTGATTTCCCCTGGGCGTGTTGCATAGTCTGGGTCCCATGTCCCATTGCCAAGAGGTTCTTATCAGATATGCTGAGATTTGCGGACCCCCATACCTTCTTCGTTTTCTGGCTAAACCAGCCCGGCTGCGTCATTGCAGCAGTGAAATTTTCAATGTCTATAAAGGCAAGGCTTTTGCCGTTCACTGCAGCGGGATTCCCAAGCCACTGACATGAGTGGCCACAGACTTTGGTGGCCGGTGGCAAGGTGTTTGCTCATGCATTGTATGCAAGGTGCTGATGATGTTACTGTGCTTGGTTGCACCTCCTGTCTCATAGGAATGATGCAACTCCCCAAGAATGGGCAGCGTCAAAAGAAAAGCAAGTCGGGAGATGCCTCAGTGTCGGAACAAATCCATACCACAACTGCGACCACCGTTGGCCAAGCGATGTCAGAGCATTCCTCCGAGAGAAAGGGTCAAGGCCAAATTAGGACCAGTGATTGTGTTTTATGCTTGTTTCCCGGAGATGTAGGTAAGCAACAGCTGCTATACGGGGTCCCTCCCACGAATGTTCCCTTTGGCTGCAGGGAAACCCGTTTGATCAGAGGTCCAGTGGATGGCAAAGGTTCGCCTGCGATCTCAGGAGAACACCTCCTGACCCCTGCAGTTTATGCCTGGGTAGGCCCTGCCTGGCGACATATCCGACAAGCAACATGGACATGCCCTTGGCCATAGAAGGACATGCGTTCGCGAACCATGATGTGATACGATGTGATTCGGTTCTGCATTTTTTGGTTGGGTTAGAAAGCACCACATGTATGGGAAGTTAGTTACACCCCGAAATGCGCGTACCCCACCCCAAATGGAAAGGCTATCATGGACCATCTCAACATATTTCAACTATTAAACAAGTGGCTATGTATGGCTATGTAAAGGCTCCTCCTGGGAACCTACCCAGACTTGAAGTTTCCAAAGTCTTTGTTGAAATTATGCCATGAAATATGAAACCCAAGAGAAAGAAAGAGATAGAAAGAGAGAAAGAGAGAAGAATAATAGAGAATAGTAGAGAGTAGAATGAGAGACCAAAACCTGCCTGCGATCACAAGGGTTTTGCCATGTACAACTTATTGGGACCTTCCAACCATTTCATAGAACCAATGATGTTGATAGGTTCCGTTGCTATCTCTCCTGCTAGAAGAATGAGAGGGATAACTAGTAGAAGCGACATGACCGAACAACAGCTCTATTACTCAAAACATGTCATTCCCAACCATAAATAACCATTTTTTATAGTAGGTCATAGCCTTATAGCCAACAAATGCCAACAGTTTGCCATCACTTGAGATTGAGCCTGGGTCGCTGGTATCGCTGGTAGCGGCCTCGTCGCTGGCCGATCTCAGTGCCTGGTTTGGGCACAGAGAACGGGCGGCGCGACGGAACGATGCGATTGGCACGCCGTGAGCTGAAAACGATGGCTGTTCGCTGCCCTGGTGATTGGGCAAGTGGAATCTAAGTGGATCCATGTGGAACCACCAACGATGAGATTTGGATCTGATTGGTTCCGAGGAGCCCAACAGAAAGCACGGAATGCAGGGCTACTCCCAGCCACTTGTGATCCACCCTCTATAGACTTGGGTGACTTGGGGGCATCGCTTTCGCGGCGTCTTCACAGCACCGGTCAAACACCTACTTGTATTGGGTACGGATGTCATTGTTAATTTGAAATGTGGCAGTTCTAATCGTGAAGCCTCCTGCAAGGATATACTGGCAATTCTTTTTTATTGCCATTTTTGCTGTTGATCATTTGCTTGCACATGTAGTTGCTACATGTTCAAAATGACAGAACACGACGATGAAGCCAAAAAAATACAATGGACCGAATACCAAGTATCATCAACCATTCACACTGTTTCACAATAGTTACTTGATCATCACTGCAAACGTGGATCATCAACATTATTGGCATACTTATTTTACCATTTGATAAGCATCACTACTATAAGGTAAAATAAGGACACTACTAACATACGACACATTCGCAACACATTGCTGCATCATCACCATCCAAATTCCCGAGGGGGCCACAAACGATGAGTGCCAGGACTTGATGCCGGACCTCAACGCCAGTGCTTTGCCAGTGGAAGAGCCAGCAACTGGGCCGCAGGTCGCGCCAGGTCGTGCGGGTCGTGGCTTAGGTCAGACCTGGCACATCCCCAGTGGTCCAGAACCCCCCTACCATATACTTACCATATAGATATAATACATTTTTAAATATATATATATATATATATTTAAATATAGATCATCATACCACATAGATATAATACATAAGTCATATACATTCATATACCATGATCATAGTACAATGTAATTATAGAGAATCATTATCCAATCAAAGTATCATGGCAAATCACATAAGCACCTGAGCTGGTCGAGAGTTCTGCAACTTATCAGCTGCACTTGTGGAGCCTTTGGATGAGGCTGCGGAGCCTGCACCTACAGATGTTGAGGAGGTTGGGAGACCAAGTTCGCTTCAGATGTCAGTTGACTAAACCTCAAACGTGTTAAACGCACATGGAGAACTGACAGAAGGGCAAACTAGGCAACTCTCATCTCCTGTTCAGAGGCACCTGAGAGATCCTAAGAGTTGATATTGGCCGTATTTATGCCATGGTCCATGGATGTCCATGGCATATCTTCACCATGTGTGGCTTCTACTCGTTTCTGTGGATCGCGTTGTGAGGATCCCAGCTACCTCCCGAAGAGAGAAAAGAACAAAAGCTCTAAAAGACATGCAAAAACTCATTCAAATTCCAACAATACACTGGAGCAATCAAACTTAAGAAAATCCGATTGCTTACTATTTCTTGGATATCTCACATTATCATTGTAGTTCTTGGTGAAATACCATGGCCAACGAACAGCCGCGACGTCCTCCGACAGCCTACTTCCTGTGGCTTTCTGCCAACCGTGAAGACATCGCCAAGTCTTTGGGTACATCCAAGGGCCCTGAAGTCTCCAAAGAGGCCGGGAAGCTGTGGAAACAGCTGACGGAAGATGACAAGAAGCCTTTCGGTGTTCGCGCCAAAGCCTTGAAGTTGGAATATGATAAGAAGATGAACCTCTTCAAAGCGCAGGGCGGAGTTGTGACGAAGAAGCGCCCCTTCGGAGACGATTTGAAGGAAGCCAAGCCCAGACGACCTGTCGGAGGAGGTTTTGGATGCTACTTGGCTGCCAAGCGATCAGAGATTGCCAAGACCCTTCCAGAAGGCCACAAGATGACCGATGTTGGCAAGGTAGCGGGTGAGATGTGGAGAGGCCTCAAAGCATCTGAGAAGAAGCCCTATGAAGAAGAGTACGTAGCAAAACTGGCGGAATATCGGGAAGCTAAAGAAGCTTATGACGCTGAACATGAAGGTCTACTTGACTTGGTCGCACTTGCGAAGCCGTGCAAAATCCCGAAGTCCCCGAAGCCCAGTGAGAATGAGTCAAAAGACATCGACGTCAAGGCCATCAAGGCCATTGAGGCCGGAGCCTGAGGGCACTCGCCCCAGGAGATCTTTCTGTACAGCAGAGGTTGGAATCTTTGATTTCAATCTCAAGGGGTCGGGATTTGCTCCAGTTCTATTCTTGAAAGCGCCTTGTACTCACAAGGCTGGGGCCTTCCCTGTTTCTGGGGGTTCAGAAGAAGGAGAAGTTACATTGCAGCTCTTTGGAGCACTAATTCGTGGTAAAAAGAAGTCTCCAGCAGCGTGGCCGAGAGGGAGCTTGCCCTGACCACGATACACAGAGAAAGGGGGCGAGAGAGCCTTGTGATTTAATAGACAGGCTGATTGTGCAGGGAAAGATTGCCTGTAAACACATGGGTATATGGATACTCGTGTAAATATAGGATAATATAGGCCGTGTATTTCTGTGGTTTTGAAACCATTTCGACCTTTCTATGCACAGTCTGATCATGTATTAAAGGTACTGGTTCCAACCACCCTGCGGCTGCCAGGACACTAGCGCATCCATGGGCGAAAAGCTGCGTCAGGCTGGGAATTGGGTTACCAAAGGTGCCGCAGCATCAACCAGTTGGATGGATCCCTACGGTTGTCATTTATGACCATTTCTACAAAGAACTAGTGCCGACACCGCTGTCACTGCGCAGGCTGTGCTGAGTGGAAGCCAAGATGATTTGAAGTAACTCAGCGGCACCTGAGGAACCTGGTTGCTGTTGGCGTCGCTGTCTTCAAATCTTGGGGTCGCCTTGGAAACCCCCGACTGGCGGTGTTCCCCGCCACGGCAGTTCACCAGCGTTGGGGTGACCTTAGACAGCAGGAACCAGTGGATGCCCTGTGTCACACCTTTTTGATCCTTTTCGTAGGTGACTTAGCTTAATCGAGCTATCATAAACCTCTTCGTTTCTACACCTATGCACACTTCAAGCGGGGTTGACTGCCCCTGAGCCTTCTATGATATCCAATGATGGGTGCCAGCTCATTCCCAGGTGATGACCAATGGAGGAGTAAACTGGTTGATTGTCCAAATGATAGTTTTTTTCACGGTCATTGCTATACCCTGATCATGATCTTACTAAACCAATTCCAAGCAATATATGTACTTTTGCGCTGGGATTGCGCAAGGGACTTACCGCCTTTTACACGTGTACTGCGATGCTGCATCTAAGATTTTCAGCTGCTCATCAACTCCTGGTGATTCTTCGCTCAGCTTCCAGCTGTAGGCGACTTTTCCAGCAGTGTTCGAAGCTGCCTGCCAAGAAGGCATGGAGGGACTGTGCGTTTCATGTCATAACTGTATCACGCTGCCTGTGCGTGATGAATCCGTGCGTGGACATTTGCATGCGCAAGCCAGTCCAGTCATCGTAAAGTCAAGCACGCGCAAGCCAGTCCAGTCATCGTAAATTGACTTTGGGGCGAACTATGGCGAACTTGTGATAGGGGCCGATTCCGGCTGGTGAAATCTAGCCCGTCATGAGCCTGTGCTAGGGAGCAAGGGCGTGGCAACAAGCAAACTCAAGTAGCGTCACCCAGGTTGCAGCAGTGACAAGAAAACATTGGGCATGGTGAATAGATGCAACATGGGGAACCCATCAGAGTTGCACGGCGAAACTGCTATTGTTGAGCAGAAAGAAACTTGTGCCAGGACAAAAAGCAACAGCAACAAAAATCACTAGAACAGAAACGAGAATGGCAACATTAGCAACAACACAGCAATACACACATCAAAAAAGAACTGGCAACAAAGTGCATCGCGCCAACAGGCAACCAACAGCCGACAACAACAACCGCAGCAAAAGCATGCATCACAACAGCAAGATATGCATGCATTGCCCTTCGTTTGACTTGAACATTGCTACTTGTACCCTGGTGCTTATGCTTGTTGGGTTGCTCTGAAAAAGTTGGCCGCGCATAGAAACGCTTGAAGGGACGAAAAAGAGCGCCGGATGGGCAACAACACCAAGTCCTTGGGTCGATTGCACGGTATCCTTGCACACCATTTGCAGGCCTTCTCATTGATTCATCATCCTTCATCCATTTTCACCATGATAGATATAAATACCAGGAGCTTCCTTTGACCCCTGAATGGCGACCCTAAATATACAAGTCTTAAGGTGCTATGAATGGACACACCTTAGCCCACATGTCATGGATCATAGCTAAAACATGATATGCATATCACCTGAGCTAATCCTTCCACTTCACCCTCCATCGAGCAAGCGGCCTCTGCTGGATCGACTTTTCCAAGAAGGAGCAACCGGTGCTGCTGGCATGATTGAAACATATCAGTTTGTCAGAATCAAACGTGAGCTATCACTAAAGAGTGGTGGCTTCACAAGTGTTTTTTTGCAGTCTATTCAGTTTTTTTTGCGGTGATATGTTTCACTCGGTTAGGTTCCTCAGCCACCTAACACAGACATAAGCAGCATATCGCTGCAACACTTGCTCACCCAACTTAAGTGGATGAGCCTCAGCGGCCAAGCGTTTTACTTGGCCCACACAATCCTCTTCAGAGTAACAAGCAAGTTTCAGAGGATTGTGATATCGCGAAGTGTCGTCGTAAACCAGATGGTCAAGCCTCAAACATGTTTTTTTTGCAGGCAAGGGTAACCAAACACATACCACACATGTTCACAACACAACTGAAAGGAGTAAAGCAACTAAGGAGCTTGTGATATTTGGGGCGAACTTTCCACAGCATTCGGTTCATTGACAGAGACTCGCAAGCAAGCCCTTAGCATCACGGACGCACATCCACACGTAAGAAAAACACACACAGCAGAAACGACACAACATCAGCAACAACAACAACAAGCCACATCAAACACTCACCAACCTGAGTAACATACAACCAAGTAGCCACAATAACAAAGCAAACAAACACACGCACACAAACAAACAACCAAACAACAAACAGGAAACGCTGATGATCACACAGCATACGTAAGCACAGGTTGAGCCCAGGGACAGTTGTAAGCTGAGTGGAAAAGATAGTTGGCTTTTTGAAGCCTTTCACGGTTTGCTGGTGTTAATGAAAGACGACCATTATCAGGAGCCGTCAAGGCCCGTCTCATCCCCACCAAGTTGATGAAGACAGCAGCTCGAAGCCTCAAATTTTGTCCATGAAGTTACAAGAAAGTTTGAAAGTTTGGAGCTACACATGCTGGAATAAATAAAGCTTGGGCACTGCGCATGCTCATCGTTTGGATTGTTTGCTGCCACATCCACGCAAATTCCCTCCAACCATTTGGCCAAGACCACCGCTTCCTTACGTCAAAGCAAGTCATACCTAATTGAAAAAATGAGCCAAGAATCCACATATTCAGCCAAGAATCTGCAGCATTGAAATGTTTTTGAGCCAGTGTTGGATACGATTTGTTTCCAGCTGGAAACAAATGTTTCCTGAGACGACAGTCGAGGGAGGGAAAGTTAGCTAAACTGTTCTTAGATTGTTGGAAGTTGAATCCAAACATGTTAAGCTCAACTATTCTGGCACATCAAAACTGTAAAACCAAAAGCCCAAAACACACTAAATTAGCAAGGCTAAGTGACATGGAAAAGATGACACCCCGACTTCTGACTTTGGCGCGTTTGCAAGCTCGGATGAAAGCCACATATGCCTTTCGGAGTCGTTCATCTGCATTGTGACCTTCCCAAAACCTTTCACTCACCAACTCAACGAGGGCACTGGCAGCACATTCTGGCACTATTGCCAAGTCCACCACGTGGAGCCAGTCGTGATGAACAAAACTGACATGGAACCCTGGCAGTCGAACAAACGTTTGCACACCCACAACCTGCGAAATGAACTCTCCAGTGTCCAGCATAGTTCTTCGATGGGCCGCTGTCATTCCATGGTGTGTGTAAAGCAGGTTGGAAGAAGCTTCATTTGAAGCCCGACACAACATGCAAACATTTTTTGATACAGCTCCATGGCTCAAACGGTACACTTGTTGCATATATTTTTCATCACCTTTGTGACAAACAAGGATTCCTTTCCAACCCCCACAAATCTCACCAGCTCTTCCTTCAGAATGCCATGGAAGTGGAGCCCCCCAAGGATTGACATCCAGAAAAACACCAAGTTGAAGTTCCATCAAGGACCAACTCAGCCACGTGTCGAGTGTTGGAACTGTGTTTGGCATGGCCCTGCTTTCATCTAAGACGTAGCACAAGAGTCGTGTGTCGAACTGGTTACCGTCCACCAGAAGAGAACCCATTGACACGACCATGAAGGAACGTCTCCGGTGAGAATCAGCTCCGTCACCATGTATCATCAATGGGATGCACTTGGACAAGTTTGTGTCCTGGTTGGTTGGTTTCCCATTCTTTGTTGAATAGCTTCCCCACAAGAAGAACATTGTGCCATCTAGGCAGGACAGAAAACTCAAGATATGCAATCAAGTAACAGGAGAAGACAGGATCGGATGAGATCTGAACCACTGAGTGTCTTTCACAGACTCCCAGTATGCCTCCAAAGCCTCAGAGACATACCCACCGAGATGTTCAATTGAATAAGCACTTTGTGCAGTTTTTCTCTTGATTGATCAATCTATATTAAAATCCAAGCAACACCATCAGATCCGAGGAAACGGACCCGGAACAAGTTCCAATCATACGCATAGATCGATGCCATCCTCAAACAAAGTTACCATGGTTGCAAATTCAAAGAATCACTGGCAAACATCGAACACTTCTAGCTAAGTAGCAAATCGCTCGGCAGGAAGCAATGCCATTCCTTTTCAAAGAAGGGCGAGTCCCGGCTAGGATCTTGCAATACAACATTGATCCTTAGATTGCAATCATACATCACCAAAAGATCAAAACACAAATTGCTTCAACCTTTTGCGGGAACACACATAGTCTTAGTAAAGAATCGGCACCGGCTGTGGCAGCATTTGCCTCCATGGCTGTTTCCTCAGCCATCTCCAGAAAGTCCTGGGATAGTTGCACGCCTTCTCATCATTGGTCAGGTCCACCAGAGACCTCAAATTTTTCCTGGGCATCGATGTCAGGATCGCACATCACACTCTATTTCTACAAACTCACATTGTCCGATTCAAACTGTTTCACAGACACACAAAACACATTCACATGTATCGCGGAAAACCGTGGGTAACCAAGATCGAGTTTCGGTAGATGTCTCCCAGGAATTCTCTTTCGCAGAATTCTGAAGAGTTGAACAAGTGTAATCACACTCACCTCAGATGACACACCCCCAACATATCACACTATAACACATGCAAACAAACCAAGAATGGTGCCAACATATCACACTATACTCCGAAGAATGGTGCCACTGTGTCACAGTTCTGGTGAGCTCCAGAAACTCTTCCACAAGGTCCATAGAGGCAACGGCAAAGACCACATCACACGCATCAAATCAAAGGGTACAGCTGCAGGATCATATTGACATAGTGCGATTGGAGGTCACAGGAACCCATACGGAATAATGTTCGCTAGTGTAAGGATGCTACACTCAAGATGATTCAAGCAAAATTTCCAGGACCCATTGATAAGAGATGATTGCAATAGATGTCCAAGGGGAATTTGTATCAGAAGTACAGTTAAAAACTTGACTATATGTGATGATATCTCACTTCAATTGATTGTTTTGGACATGGAGCTGATACCAGCTGCATTGCCGTTCACTCTTGAACCCCATCATGCATATCAAAAATCCTTTGACATAGCTCTGTGGTCTAACAAAAGTACACCAAGTTTTTCGATATAAGTCGTGCCAAACCTGTTCTCACGAAGAGATCTAGTTAGAGCAACTTTTTTTTCTCATTGCTTGCCCGAAACGTGGTGATTTCCACGTGTCAGGTTTCAGACATCACCGTGCAACTCTGGCACGGAACCCCAGGATTGGGCCCTCGAGGGCGATGTGATCCGGTCCCAACTTCGGGAAAACAAGTTTGATCTTGACAGATCCTATGGAAGAGCCTTGCAGGCACTCGCATCAGAATGCACAAGTTGCAACGCCACTCTGGCATCTAAGATGAAGACCCTGATGTTAGGAAATGTTCCAGCATACAGTGGTGAAGCAGAACATCGTACTGCCGGAGAATGTTTACAGCAGAAGCTGTCAAGCAAAACAATACGGAGGTGACCATCACATAGTGATGAAAGGGCTCTTGAAGGACGAGATCTTGTATTCAGAGTAAGGAGACCGACTATGCCCATGCCATGCCGAAGACCTTTGCTATCTTTGCTTGGAGAAAGGGAATTAGCATTGCTCAAACACATATTCTGATTCACATCCATGAAATAACCGACATAGTGGTTGCAGGTATTTTGGTTTGAAAAAAAATATGAATGAATTAAAGGGAAACACTCTTGAACAAGCTGCACCCATATAACAGATCGAGTGGGTCAAGATCACGTTGACTTTTCAGAGTCAGACTCAGCCTCGGGAAGGGCTGGGGCTTTTTTAGCCCGTGGTTTCACAGCATTGATGCGCCTTTTGGCATCTTTCGTATCGGCATCAACATCCTTTAAAGTATTCTTTTCCTGTTCAATGAACGTGGCAATATCTTCGGGAACGATCTGAGACACAGGAGTGTTCATTTTTTCCAGCACCCTTTGTTCAGAGTCTTGAACTGTGGTGATATGGCCTCGCAAACTTCGAACCTAAGTTGTGAGAAACTCTGACTTGTTTCTGTGGTGGGCTGTAGCTGTTTTGGTGTGACCATGGAATGCCTTTGGCTTAAGTTAAACCAAGGCACGAGTTCAGCACAGTTGCGGACGTTCAAATCATCAATCTGGTTGATGACATACGGAACCAAGTTGCACAAGGCTTTCACCCTGAGCATTTCGATCATTGGAGTTCGGTTTTCGAAAAGAAACTCAAACATAATGCACCATTGAGGCAGCATGATTTTACATGTTTGAACTGGTTGATTGATAAATCATCTTCCAAATATGTTGGTTTCATTTTCATGGCATGTTTTCTCGTTTTGTACTTTTGGGGTAAAGCATTTCCCTGTTGACAGCCAACGGTTTAGCAACAAGAAGGCTAGAAGAACATCGGAGACTGTCATGACCCATCAAAGGATGCCAAAGAATATTCAATGGGTACTGTAATTAGAACACATTAATATTGAAGATGGGTGATGCTGAAGTCATCGGTACATATACGAATGCACAATTGCTGAACAAAGGACTAACTCCTTCACACGATCATTATGTCAAGTAGCTTTTTTTCAAAGCTCTTCAGATCCTGGGCTGCCACCAACATTGGTGACTTTTCTTTCTTCGGTTTCTTGGCCTTGAAGGCCCCGTTCTCTAGGTCCATCATCACTGGGGCATCCAAGTCAAGTGAGCCCATCTTCTGGGCCAACGCTTTCTTGCTGTCAGCATCTTTGACACGGCCACCCACAGCTACCTCAGTGCAATCATTGCAGTCAGCACTCCAGCTTTTTTTGGGATACCAACTGAATTGGGAGATCAACCAAAGTTCAAGTCAACTGCAGCAATGCCGAGAAAGGATTTGGGGTGGGATGAGATATCAAGCTAAATTACTGGAATCTGATTCCTGTGGGAGGCCAACGAAGCCTACCTGCAAGATGACGTGGTAACAGGATTTCAGATATCATAGAATGTCCCTTATCAGCGTAAGTCTACACAAGTCAAACTCATCAAGTCATTATGGGGAAAATCACGTTGAAATGGAGTGAGCTCACAACCAATAATTGTAGATGGTGTTTGTTGTCGTTGTTGTTGTTGGTTACTGTTCCCGATCCTGTTCCTATTCCTGTTGTTGTGGTTGTGATTGTGGTTGTGGTTGTTGTTATTGTTGTAGTGGTGGTGGTTGTTGTTGTTGCGCTGGTTGTTTTGGTTGTTGTTGTTGTTGTTGTCGTTGTCGTTGTACTGGATGTTGTTCATTGTTGTTTGGTCAAATTTTGATTGAGTCTGGTTGTGTGATATGGTGTTTGTTGCTATTGCTGTTATGGAAGGTGCTGGCGCCACCATGACTGAATATATGTGTTGTAGTTGCGGTTGCTGTTGTCTGTATGTGCTGATGTGATGCTAATATTGTAATGGTCGTTGTGGTGATGTTGTTCGGTGGTAGTTGCCATCATTATTTGAGTTTCAATGTTGAATGGTGATGTTGTATTTATGTTCGATGCTGTTTGATTTCCATTGATTTCATTGTTTGGCTTGGTTCTCATTATTGTTCTGTAAGCCACCCCTGTGTCGACGCAGCCAGTGCCACCCCAAAACCCATATGGAAAACCTTAGTGAATAATGTGATTTCCATGTACGTTCTATTCCTGGAAATGTTTGGTTCGATTCCAAGTTGAGACATGGATCACTGCTTTCCCCAATAGAGCCTTTGGCATTTTCTTCTGCCACCTCTTTGAAGACTTTGTACATCCTCGCTTTTTCACAGTTTGGTGCCTGCACACACCCACGCCAAGGTGAAGTGAAGTGCCCCTGGGACCAACAGTGCAAACACGACCAGGCCTGAGGATGCGGAATACCTTTCTGCCCTGAGTTGTGGGCTGTGGATAACATCGAAATGCAACTCATTTGGGTCATTCTACTATAGTGTTCAGAAATGTTTTCTCTCACTATTTTGATATGTGGGATCAACGCTTGGATGAAACAAGTATGTGGCGAAGGAGCTGTTGGACCCTTTGCAGTTGTTCGAGTGTGTCCCTGGTTGACTACAACACAGGATAGTCGTTCATATAATCTATAGCCCATCCACCTTGAATGAGCGCTGCTATGAACTCTTTGGATTCCTTGCTCTTCCCATACTTCTTCTCAAGCTGTAGCAGGGTGACCTCATGTGAAGCATTGACATCAAAACCTGTTGCGCAAATTGTGTCACATATATCATAGATCAGATTGATATCTTCCACACAAATGGAAACATAATCCAAGTCACTGTGGCGAATTTATCAGTACGCTGTTCAGAAGCAAAGGTCTTGTATTTCTCTTCAACGTGCATTTCGCTCAAATCTGGATTCGCTATCCACGCTTTCAACATGCCAAACCTGAGTTGTTTGAGGTACTGTTGAGTCAGTACACAACGACACAACATCAATTAACTTGCATGTAGTAGTCAAACAAAGTGTTCATCCAAAAAGCCGATCTTTATCATTGGCCAGCTTGAACTTTTGCAGCAGAGCCGGATTTGCGTCCTTGACAATCGCTCGTCTCCTTAGGTTTGACATGGTTTGATTATGTCATGTTATAGTGTCAATTTTGTTTGAACATGTAGTCCAAGATGCATTGCTGCATATTGTCTCTTCCTTTCATCGTAGTTCATCTCAGAAGCTTTACTCATTGACAAGATTGCAGACTTGGTTTCATCATCCATCACCACCATCCTCGAGACTCTGCTGGATACAGATCCGTCAGGAGTGTCCGCCTGAAACACCAGGATGTTGATAAGGAACAAACACCAAACAAAGGATTACTGTTGGAGGTGACATTTCAACCAAAGATAACAAAATGCATTCATGAGATATCCAAAAACAAACAATTCAACACAACAGGTCCCATCGGTCCATGTTACAACTTGTGAAAGTCTTGCCTCCGAAAAGGAAAGACTTCGACACGGAGTTGACGACATCGACATTGCCAGGGACTCAATTGTGGGGCACTTCTCCAGCTTGCTTAAGGGGTCCTGCGGTTGTTGTGTGGATGACCTCAATAGCATGCAGAAACCCTTTAAATCAAAAGCATTGGTTAAGCCCACTGTGTTTCCAGGTTCTACTTCTGATAGTGAGTAATTGAAGGCATTCCCTATCCAATGTTGATGGTGTGTGTGTGTGTGACATGTGTATCGCAAAAAAAACGTTATCAACTACTTTCTAACTTACAATGTTATACCCTCAATATATATAGCAACTAACTATTAACTGTAGTATCCAGATACCAAACCAATGATTTTTAAACAAATCGTTTTGACCGCTATGGTCCTTGTTCTCCTTGACGTTGTGTTTCTCCGTTGCTCCTTCATGTCCCGTACTGGAACCAAGTCCACTCTGGTCAATCTTTGCTTTCTTCTGTGGGGGCTCGGTCCTGGCCATGGCATGATTGCCCTTCTTGGTGGGATCATTCTGCTTTGCTGTATGTGGTTTCTTCCCCTTCTCCTCCTGCTCATCACCTCTGGCATCATTGGTATCCTGGGATGGTGTGTACACGGTGATGGCCTCTGCAGGGACAGTCTTCAATCTCTTCCTTGGGGGCTCACTGGTGCTGGCGGTGACCTCACATGTAGGCTTGGTGGGCTCCTTCTGCTTTGCTTCCTTCTCCTTGGTCTTCTTCATTTCCTTCTGTTCATCACCCTTCTTGGCTTGGG
The DNA here is from genome assembly GCA_009767595.1 of Symbiodinium kawagutii. NCBI lineage: Eukaryota > Dinophyceae > Suessiales > Symbiodiniaceae > Symbiodinium > Symbiodinium kawagutii. Next base: position 126,661 of record VSDK01026260.1, on the reverse strand, counting down.
ATGCTCTGGCATCGGTGGGCTCGTCGGGTTGTGTTTCCTCGGTCTGGCCAATCTTCTCTTTCTTCTTGGTTGGTTCCGTGGTGGCAGCATCGTTGGGCTTGGTGGGCTCCTTCTGCTTAGCTTCCTTCTCCTTGGTCTTCTTCATCTCCTTCTGTTCATCACCCTTCTTGGCTTGGGATGCTCTGGCATCGGTGGGCTCATCGGGCTGTGTTTCCTCGGTCTGGCCAATCTTCGCTTTCTTCTTGGCTGGTTCCGTGGTGGCAGCATCATTGGGCTTGGTGGGTTCCTTCTGCTTTGCTTCCTTCTCTTTGGTCTTCTTCATCTCCTCCTTTTTGGCTTGGGATGCTCTGGCATCGGTGGGCTCGTCAGGTTGTGTTTCCTCCGTCTCTCCAATCTTCTCTTTCTTCTTGGTTGGTTCCGTGGTGGCAGCATCTTTGGGTTTGGTGGGCTCCTTCTGCTTTGCTTCCTTCTCCTTGGTCTTCTTCTGGTGGGCTCCTTCTGCTTTGCTTCCTTCTCCTTGGTCTTCTTCATCCCCTTCTGTTCATCACCCTTCTTGGCTTGGGATGCTCTGGCATCGGTGGGCTCCTCGGGTTGTGGTTCCTCGGTCTGGCCAATCTTCTCTTTCTTCTTGGCTGGTTCCGTGGTGGCAGCATCTTTGGGCTTGGTGGGCTCCTTCTGCTTTGCTTCTTTCTCCTTGGTCTTCTTCATCTCCTTCTCCTTATCGTCCTTCTTGGCTTGGGACGCTCTGGCATTGGTGGGCTCGTCGGGTTGTGTTTCCTTGGTCTGGCCAAGCTTCTCTTTCTTCTTGGCTGGTTCCGTGGTGGCAGCATCTTTGGGTTTGGTGGGCTCCTTCTGCCTTGCTTCCTTCTCCTTGGTCTTCTTCATCTCCTTCTCCTTATCGTCCTTCTTGGCTTGGGATGCTCTGGCATCGGTGGGCTCCTCGGGTTGTGTTTCTTCGGTCTGGCCAATCTTCTCTTTCTTCTTGGCTGGTTCCGTGGTGGCAGCATCTTTGGGTTTGGTGGGCTCCTTCTGCCTTGCTTCCTTCTCCTTGGTCTTCTTCATCTCCTTCTCCTCATCGCCCTTCTTGGCTTGGGATGCTCTGGCATCGGTGGGCTCGTTGGGTTGTGGTTCCTTGGTCTGGCCAATCTTCTCTTTCTTCTTGGCTGGTTCCGTGGTGGCAGCATCTTTGGGTTTGGTGGGCTCCTTCTGCTTTGCTTCTTTCTCCTTGGTCTTCTTCATCTCCTTCTCCTCATCGCCCTTCTTGGCTTGGGATGCTCTGGCATCGGTGGGTTTCTCAGTTGTCTTTGGCTTGGTTGTTCCTTTTTCTTTTCTGGCACTGTGATCTGCCTTTTGCTGATCTGGCTTGGAACTGTGGTCATCTGCGTTTCTCCTCAACGCTTGTCCAGCACGGATGAGTGAGTCTAGCTCGACTCCTTCTTCTTCCAACCTCTCCAAGACCTGCTGTCTCTTAAACTCATTGTCACGGTGCCTCTTGGTAGATACAGATGTTGCCTTCAACTTCCTTATCTTGTCAGAGTCCGCCTGAACAGGGAAAGTACCCAAACCATATACCAGAGTGATATGTAGCCCAAAGGTTGAGTCATATATGCCAACCATCTTACAATGATGGATACTTTAAATTCCCTGAATTCATTGATTCAACAACTCTTTGTGGATCACTTTGCGCAACACCCGGCCTCTGGATATGATGCCATGTCACAAAACCCCGTGTGACTAAACAAGTGGCTCGAGATTGCTAGAGCCAAAAACACTTATGGTAACACAAACTATGGTAAATCCCAAAAAAGTACATTTTCCGACACGCAAATGACACGCATCGATGGTGGTTTTGAAAATCTGACACGCAGTTAAGGGGTGCTGAATGGCCACCCCTTAAGGTAAGGGGTGCTGATTGGGGGACCTCTCCAACATCCAAATGACACGCAATGACACGCACTGACACGCACCAACTTGTATAAAATTAGTGCTGTTTGTGTCAAATGTCGATTTTTTTTACAATTTACATCGCATCAAAATCATACCACTATGGTTCAATAACTACATATGCTCAGATTCAGTACGCTACCATAAAGTATTTACTCTTGAAGGTTCTGTCCAAGAAACATACCCACCAGACAGCATATTTCTCGATCCAAACGCAGATTGTTCAATCTGCAATGCTAAACGTAACATGAATTAGAGAGCGAGGCCCTTGTGTACCAAGCTCATAATGTACTACCCCAAAGCACTCAAAGTTGTATTCACGGTGAAGTATTCACTGATCTTCTGGCTGAGCTCGCTGAGCCCTAGCCGCACGTCGCTGAGCCCTAGCTGCACGTCTTTCCCGGATCATGGCATCGTAGGAGATCTTGTCGCACTGACAATCTTTGGCAACGTAGTTCAATCGAGCATTATCCTTCCTAAGGTGCACGACAGCGCCAAAGTGGCATGACTGAATACCGTGATTCTTTGGGTCTGGTGTAACCCCTGGGTTTTGGGAAACAAAAGCATCTAAACGCAGCCAAATCTCTCTTCTAGGTATTTGTGAAGACATCCCGACCAGCAATGTAGGCATAGCCGATCATGCCGCAATGACTCAAGGATCTGTATGATACGACTCTTCTCCATGAGGAAGCTACTAACAGCACTAAATAACTCTACAACTTGAGGGCAACAGAACCAAAAAGCTAACGATGGTCAATTGATATCAGTAGCTCACAGCTGCTCGCAACCAGTGTAAAGTAATAAGGATGTTCCAATATACAAGCACCAAAATAGACGTCATCAAAGGATATATCAGCTCGATTTCTATAGGGAAAGCTGTTAGCTTGGAAACGATCACCCGACATCTCCTAAAGAAACACATTTCTAGATACCAGGATTGGTGTTCGAGGTGCACTGCAGCAAGGAACTGTTCAGTGTTGCTTGGTTCATTCAAAACACCTGAGCGCAGTTGTGGTACGTCAAGTATTTCTGCACATCCCCAGCGACAGTCGGACTTGTTTGGCTTCGTTTGGAAATATCTCTCGGACATGTGATTTGAAAACATTAGTCATTGGTTTAACATTCATGGTTGTCCCAAAAACTTAAGAGAGACGTTTCCACCAAACACGTTTCTTTCCTTTTCGGAAATCACCTAGAGAGGAAAGGTGATCATCTTGACATTCGAAATCTCCAATTGAAAAGCTTGAACACGGAGGCCTATCAAAACGTTGAGAGATTAACGATGCAACCTCCAAGCCAAATCCCAAAGGATAGGTTGCCGAAGCCGACAGCGCTGCTTTGTTGCCAGCCTCATTGTTGTGTTGGGGTTTGGATCATGAGAAAAAATGATAGCAGGGATCAACCTCCAGATCAAACTATTGGAAGTATACCAAGTAAATGGCTTCAACTCGCATGTGTGTGTGTGTGTGTGTCTTCAAGCTGTCCTTTGCACTTGGGATGATCTTCCGAACAGATGAACATGTGTGGGAAGATAACTGAAACCACAAGGGAGCACAATAGACAACATGATGGATTTGAGCTTACTATGATAAACCGAGAAACCACTCGTACTCGACCTTGCTTATCCTTGCTCTTCTTCACCAATTTTGGTTTGCTGTCCTTCCTGAACAACTTGTTGAACACAAGGGTCAACACACTAGACACTTGGAAGGCTACGATTACTGTGTTGGAGCCACAATTCCATGAACCGAGTCCTGGCCAAGGCTGCCATCAGAAGCTTGGAGCTGCAGGCGCGATGGAGCTTGTGGAGCAACGGCAGTGTGCCATAAAGCCTGAGTTGTGGAACCACGGAAGGAATTTCGGCTGAACTTTTCTGCTATATTCGACATCGAATTGTTTACACCCACCTCAAGCCTTACCATTAAGATACAAACAACATGTTGTCCAAGCAACACTGTCATTTTCAGGGTTGGAGCACCAAATGCTCCCATTGGAAAGCAGACCCGCCTGCATTCAAGGACAAATACATACAGGAGATAGGAATCAAGTTGGGATCAAACACACTGGTTCAAGATACGTGCCCAAACACTGTTGTGAAAAACTATGTGCCTGGCCCTGCACCAACGCAGCAGGCGAGCCACCGGTGGCCAAATATACATGACCTCAGATTGTTCACATACGCAAACCATGTGTCATATGTGAATCCGAAGGGCAAGGCACGCTGGTCATTGGTTGTTCAATGACAAAATGGACACCGCGTTGATGCGCATAGAAAATCCTCAGATCGAGCTCAAGGGTTCTTTGGTTGCATCCCTCCAGAAAGTCGTTGGAAAATGTATTATGATCGAACACGATGACTTGTTGATTAATACTATCACTATTTGGGTTGATACAACAACGATAGCATTCAAATATATCACATTGTTTCATAAATGTTCACCAGGGATTGCTGGAAGTGCGCAAATGAAGATATCATGTGAGTAACTTGAAATCGCAAAACTTCTTTGGTAAGCTGATTGTTGATTTGGGACGACACTAGCTTGTTTTACCAGGTGCTTGGCAATTCCTCACTGTTGTGATAGATATTAACTATTACAGCTAGCATATATATTGATTAGGAAATTTCCAATGGTTCACCTGAAGATTCTCGATTTTGTGAAGGCTTTTCCACTAAGATGCTAATGAGCTTCACATACAGCATTCTCATAACGAACACGTTCGCCAGTTGGACTGCCTTGATGGAGCCACCTTCAGGATCCCACCACGATCTTTTCGTAGTGCCTTGACTCCTGAGCAAGAACAAGCATCATGCTTATACGATCTAATACGGATCCCCCATGTGGCTCATATTGCTTTGATTGATATAACTTTTTCCAAGGAGCAAAAATATCCATGTGGAGCAGGGAGGTGCGAGAAATAATAGTCCTCCTCTGCGAATATTTCGCACCTATCAGGAACAACCCATGGGAAATATAGGAACTTGTAAAGATACCATGTGTCATATGCACATTCAAGATGCACCAATTGACTAAGGATAGCACAGCCGCCAAAACAGCTAAAAATCCAACAGTGCGAAGAAGATCATGATTACGGGAGTAGCGAACCTCAGCTAGTCGATGAAATAGATTCTCATGGAACAAGTGTTGACAGTTGTGCGCACCATCCTGCTGTCAAGAGTGTTTTTCAATTTGCAGCGGAGGATCATCGAATGCTTTGGTGCTGTAACCGCACTGCTGGAGGGCACGAGACAGATTGCCCTCGCCAGCACAAACCTCCACCTCAGCGAAAAGCCAGGCAATCCTGCCTGTAGACCCTTTGGTGGTCAGAGATGCCTAGCCCAGTGGTGAACGTCGCCCTGGACATCCATGGATGACGTGTCGTGCACCGACTACTCGATCATGTCCTCAACAATGAGGTGAAAGATGAACTGCTGATCGATGAGTTGACCACCCCGATCAATTGGGTGGCGGAAGACCGCTACATTGACTTTTGCGTGCTCCTACGTGTCACGCATGGACAAGCTCTGAAACTGTCCATTGACCTATCTTCGAGGAGGTTACGTCCATGAATGCTACGGTCGCACAATGATTGTTTTCGCTTAGGTTAAAGTACTGACACCTTACATTCATACTTCTTAATCTTTAGCCCAGGGACAGCATCCAACGCTTCATTCTGAGGCGGTAGTGGCACTTGCTGCAGCAATGCCAGAATAGGCAATAGCAACGAAGGGTTCATGTTGGCCACGAACGAAGGATCAGTCACGGAAGAGGGTGTGTTATTTGAACCACACTGGCACAAAAGAATGATAAGACAATGAGGTGCCAAGTATGGAACCCCCGAGTGTAAGCAGAACACGATGCGATGATTTTGGTGATAAAGTGTGATCATTTTTAATGGAGCTTCTATGGAGTAACCTGAGGATGCCCGCAAATTTCAAAAAGAGGGCCAGTATTCAGCAACAACTAAAACACAATTCTTGGTGGAAACCAATCTGGCAACCTTTGGATTTTACCATAAAGAAACCTCTTGTTTGGGATTCTGCACATCCACAAGTTGGTCCAACAGTGGACATGCAACCAAACAAAGAAACATAACCTGTTTTCAGCCAACAACCAACCATGTTGAAAGTTATATCATTCACCACCCTATGATCCCTACGTGTTGAGCTATGTGTCCTCATCAAATCCTCCAGGTTGCTACGACCTCGGCAGCTACCCTCGACGATCACCAAGGCCAGAGTCTGTTTTTCCCCGATGTGCAAATGCGTATTGGTCCTGTGGCACTAGTCACACCCAGGATACAATGACAATGTGACTATCCTTACATAATCATGTGGGGATATCAAACCAAAACCTGGGCATGAGCGTAGCCATAGTCATAACTGGTAATTGGTGTCGAATGTCCAGACATTTTGTCAGGAACAAAAGCAATATGTCCTCACCCCAAGCCTTCAAGTAATGTTGTCATTCAACCAGTGTCGTTGAACTACTATATTGAAGAACTTATTCAATAGATCCACGGGGTGAGGACATGTCATTGGACATGGCACAAGAGTTGGTATTCCAACTGCCATGTATACAAACCCGCTGGTGTCACACCTGGCTAGTCCTGGTTCCATCCATGTAAGTTTAGATACGGTTGGTTATGACTGCAATGAAAGCATGAAGATTTCGATCTCCGCCACAAAATTGTTCAGAAAGGATCGTGGTTTCCATAGAACAAATAGTTCAGCTAGCCGGCAACCTTAGTCTTCTTACTCTTTGAGGCACCTTTTGGGGTGGCCTTGGCCTTGCGCTTTGGTTTGGGCTTAGAAGGCTGTTCACTCCGCGTACTGTCCAACCACCTGGGCAGGTAGCAAAGGTCATGCACCGATTGCAGATGCTTTGGTTGCCAAATTTAAAAAAATCACCCACAAATCTTCAGGACATTGAATATGCAAATTGATCATCATGAAAGAGCGAAATAAGTGGTAGAGTCATTCACCTCCATTGTTGCTGTATATGGCTTACAAGTGATGTGCAGCTGCCTGTAAACAATTAAACAATAAATCTCCTCCAAAATGTACGCATGACTGTAGTAGGTCATTATCAGGATCTAGTAAATTTGGTTCGTTAAATTGACCAATTACTGTAGCAAAGTCAATGGTCAACAGAATTGCCAAGAAACAACAAACAATCACTACTGACTTGGATTGGTTACTTACCAAATCGATTCAGTGGATAATGTAAACCATGAGAGTTCAGTTGGCAACTCACCAACATAGTGCTGAAGGTACGCTACATAATCATTAATTGGTGATTATGATGGATCCATATCATATGCGTATTTCTCCTTCCACTGGTTCGTTGGCGCAATGCCGAGTATCTTCTTGCGCGCAGTTTTGACCTTGTCCGTAGGATCGCTGAAGCCAGCAGCCTTGGCATCTTTCCTGAGATGGCAAGTGTATGGTGTTAATGTAAAATGTTCGTGATGCATATGAACGAAACATTCCTTCCTTCAGCTACCATGGGCATCCATGAGTGGGTACCAAACTTGTGAACCCAAGAAAAACAAACGAGCTATCAAACAAACACATGACAACTATTATAATACGGATGCCATTGTTTCCACAGGGGAATGCACAATAATTGCACCAAGTAAGGCTACAACTGCAGCAGCCACAACAAAATCAACTCTATTACAACTGCACCAGCCGCAACAAAATCAACTACCTACCAGAACTACACACCACCAAGCGTCAGCACATATATAAGCCGTTTTTGAGGTGTGATGAATACGCAATAGAGTTGGTTGGCACCTGCACCACGCTTTCGTTTTCTGATCTCCACATTCCAGCCATCCTGGAATGCGATGGCTTCCAGTAGTGTATATTGCCTTAGAAACGAAATAACACATACACAACCCCGAGCTTCAATATGTCCTAGAGCCATATCTATTGAACCTGTTGAACATGTGGAACAAGAAGGGGAAAACACAAAATCTTCATATCCAAAGGGCACGATACGCTCTGGGTTCCTTATCTTTCTTTTGATTTGCCAACGCCAATTGCTCTGATGGTACTGGCACTGGCCCAGATGCCTTTGACAATGCAAGTTGTTGGCACTTGGAAATGACAACGTGATAGCAGGAGTCACCAAACAAGCGGTAGTCCTCAAACTTCACTTCTGCAACTTTTGTTCCAGCCTTCAGGGCACTTAAGATCAGCATGAACTTGCAAAACATTGGGATCCCCTATACCTTGAGACCTTGGTAAAGATCATCATTACAAACTATCCAATGAGCGCTGATGACCAGGCCGGCCTCCTTCTTGTGCTGATCGGTCTCAGCAGAGGCACGCTTTCTGGATGGCGGCAGTGATGTCTTCGATGCAGCAGAAGGCTCTGATAGTGGGATGCCTCATTGGCTGAAAGGATTTCTCACTAAAACGATTGCGTTCCCCTAGCCAAGTAAATCATCCATACCAATCCAGAATCTCACTGGGATGGTTTCAGGGTCAGCTTGGTACTTGCATCTTCATTTATCCATGTGGAGGTTCCCCAAAACTTTAACAATTGGTTTGGTGTCATTCAGAAGATGTTTAGGCTGTTGGGGTACAATAGGCAGGTCTGAAGTGCATATCAGCCAGCATCATAACTTTTGTTTTGTTTATGGACACTTAAAACAATAGTCCCATTCATTCAGAAACACGTGAGTGGACAAGATGCTCATCTTCCTTCGGATTCGATGTGTCGGAGTACCAGGTGCCAAGTGAACATGCTTTTCCTGCACAGGCGGTGATATGGAAATAGCCAAGTCCATCGCTAAAGGTTGACAGCAACTGACTCATCATTACAACGAAGAAAAAAATGATCCATATGCAAAGGCAAAGACACCTCCAACTTTGATAAAGCAGCTGGGATTGTGGTTTGCTTCTTTTGACGAAGTTGGTCCAATCGGCTCTGGTAGGACCATGGTGATGTGGAATCTATGTAGGAAGATTGTTTGCTTGTGCTCCATCTCTTCAAACTTGATTTAGGAAATTCTGGGTTGATGCTCAAACCTGCCTCATGATGTGTTCCATCTTTTGCCTTATCATTCTCATCGTTTGCGTCTTCACCATCATTTTTTCCATCTTCATTCTTGTTTCTTTCATCCTCATCATTTTTGTCACTGCTGCTGCTGCTGCTGCTGTCCTCAGTGTCAGTGTCACTGCTGCTGTCACCATTTGATGACCCCTTCTCACCTTCACTCGAGTCATCCTCTTCTCCATTGGGTGCCACCTTTGCGCCCTTAGTTGGGGGGCAGTCATCATCGTTTCCCTTGCTCATCTGGTGGGGCCGTTTCTTCGGTGTGGGCGTAACTCCATATAGCTCTTCAGCTTCTATTGCAGCAGGTGATGGTGAGGGTGGAGGTGGACCTTGCGGTTCCTGATCAGCATCTTCTTCTTCAAATTCCTCATCATCTTCACCGTCTTCAGATTCTTTGTTTTCCTCGACAGCTGCATTTCCCTCTCTCTCTTCTTCCTCACTTTCTTCGTCGTCTTGTGGTGTTGGGGGTGTCTTCTGCTGCCACCTTTCTGCCACTGCAAGTGTCGTTCCACCTTCATTCTCTTCATCTTCGTGCTCTGTTTGGCCTGCTATCTCCTCTTCTGCATCTTCTTGCCTTTGCTCTTCTGGGTCTATTGAGGCCAAGACTTCCCGTTGCAGTCGTAGAAGTGTTTCCAAAGAGGGGGCACATCTCTCCCTTGGCTCTTCTTCTTCATCTTCGCATCCTGCTTCCTCGTCCTCTCTGGCCTCTTCTGCATCTTTATTCTCCTCATCCTCATCTTCGCATCCTGCTCCTTCGTCCTCTTCTGCATCTTCTGCATCTTTCGGCTCCTCATCTTCATCTTCGGATCCTGCTCCTTTGTCCTCTCTGGCCTCTTCTACATCTCTTGGCTCCTCATCTTCATCTTCGGATCCTGCTTCTTTGTCCTCTCTGGCCTCTTCTGAACCTTTTGGCTCCTCATCTTCATCTTCGGATCCTGCTTCCTCATCCTCTTTGGCCTTTACTGCATCTTTTGGCTCCTCATCTTCATCTTCGGATCCTGCTCCTTTGTTCTCTTCTGCCTCTTCTGCATCTCTTGGCTCCTCATCTTCATCTTCGGATCCTGCTTCTTTGTCCTCTCTGGCCTCTTCTACATCTCTTGGCTCCTCATCTTCATCTTCGGATCCTGCTTCTTTGTCCTCTCTGGCCTCTTCTGCACCTTCCTCATCTTCATCTTCGGATCCTGCTTCCTCATCCTCTTTGGCCTCTTCTGCACCTTTTGGCTCCTCATCTTCATCTTCGGATCCTGCTTCTTTGTCCTCTTCTGCCTCTTCTGCACCTTTTGGCTCCTGATCTTCATCTTCGCATCCTGCTTCCTCGTCCTCTTCTGCCTCTTCTGCACCTTTTGGCTTCTCATCTTCATCTTCGCATCCTGCTTCCTCATCCTCTTCTGCCTCTTCTGCACCTTTTGGCTCCTCATCTTCATCTTCGCATCCTGCTTCCTCATCCTCTTCTGCCTCTTCTGCACCTTTTGGCTCCTCATCTTCATCTTCAGATCCTGCTTCTTTGTCCTCTCTGGCCTCTTCATCCTCTTCTACATCTCTTGGCTCCTCATCTTCATCTTCGGATCCTGCTTCTTTGTCCTCTCTGGCCTCTTCTGCACCTTTTGGCTCCTCATCTTCATCTTCGGATCCTGCTTTCTCGTCCTCTTCTGCCTCTTCTGCACCTTTTGGCTCCTCATCTTCATCTTCGCATCCTGCTTCCTCATCCTCTTCTGCCTCTTCTGCAGCTTTTGGCTCCTCATCTTCATCTTCGGATCCTGCTTCTTTGTCCTCTTCTGCCTCTTCTGCACCTTTTGGCTCATCATCTTCATCTTCGCATCCTGCTTCCTCATCCTCTTCTGCCTCTTCTGCACCTTTTGGCTCCTCATCTTCATCTTCGCATCCTGCTTCCTCATCCTCTTCGTGCTCGTCTTCATCTTGTGGCTCCTCATTTTCAGATCCTGATTCCTCGTCCGGTCTGGCCTCGTTTGGGTCATCACCTTCGTCTTCAGAACTTGCTCCTTCTTCTTTGCAAGACGCTTCTTCTTTGATGTATTTGAGTGTTGGGAGCTTTCGCATGTTTGCTTCGTCTTCGTTCTGACAGGGAGGCATGGAGCACAAATAACAATGGTAGGAGATGGTTGTGTTGTTCATGCTTGTACTTCATTTGGTAATTTGTTTTGCTGAGCTATAATGTTGATGGTTTCCCAACTGTTTATTACCAGAACCTATGGAACATTATGCATTGCCCTGCTGAAATGTGTTTATTCAACAGTCATAGTAGTGAAGTACGTAGTTTCATAGGCCTACAGGAGCCCTTCAACGATTATGACTTGGTGTTGGATAAATTCAAACTCAACGTGATCATGATTTAGACTGATTGTTTGAACACTTCGATGGCCTGTGGTGGAGCACCGCTATGCCTGAGTTTTCACGTTGGATGAGTCAACCCCCAATCAAAAATGCATTGAAACCTTATTTCACGAAACAAAGGGAGCAATTAAAGGAGTTGCCAACACCAACATGCGCAGGTTGCATCTAGCACAGTGTCACTTATCAGATTGTTGTTTCATTTGGAAATGGTTGAAGTGATAAAACCGTAAAGGTGCTCAATCAACGTTTAACATGTTCTGTCTATGATTTATTTTCTTATCATGGCTATGGGCCCGAGGTTCAACCAATCATCAAGATAATCTACATGATATAGTTTTGTTTCACCATGATCATGGGCCTTAGTCTGATATTTTCTTCCTATGGGGAAGGGATAGGATGGGATAGAGGCGTACTGCTACATCAACGAATGACACATCCTTGACCAAGATTCCCTGAGTCGAGATCAAAGACTGGCATGTCCAGATCTAAAGGTATGGTCTCCATATTGTCCATCACACCATCTTTCCTGAGCAAGGAAGGACGAAGAAGGTATAGTTGAACCAGTGTCAGGCAAAGGGTGACCACATGCCATATGATCATGGCCCTTGCATGCAGCGTAAGTTTCTGCTTAGTCTGATGCTGAAGCTTCGAGGCTGGAGAATAGAAAACTCCACCCTTTCGTTTTTGCTTCGCATGGTGCAAAAGAACTTGATGACCACGGAAAGCCTCAGAAGAAATAAAATATGATTGGTAATTGGCAGTGTTGCGAGTTGCTATCACCAAATGTAATCGTTTGGAATCAAATGCAGCCATGCAAGAGACCTGCTCAATGATCCAGGCTTCCAGGTCTTCATCAGTCTTTCCACAACCTTTGTTAGCCATCAGATGTACTTAATGAGGATGTGGCCACCCCCCAGAGAATGATGACACGATTGCAGGAGTAGAAACATTGAAAGTAAGTACAAACAGCTAAGCTGCGAACGCACATGATTCTTCCGCACAAGACTTTGGATGCATGCCCTGAAGGTGTTTTCCCTGGGAACCTTTGATAGGCCTGAATCAACAAAGGCTGCCCTCAGCCACTGATTCCCAGTGATTCGAATATCTCCTCCTGGCCATAGCTCACCCGTCTTCTTCACATTGTCAGGGTCCAGCCGTTTCACCAAAGCCTTTGCTAACTGCCTTAGGGTTTTGAGCTGGGCTGAATGTTTACAAATCCCCAGGTTGTATGTGGCCCTGGTATAAACTTTTTGTGACCTGAATACCTTTAATACCTTTCTTACATCCCAAGATTCGTTACTGCAGAAAAGTATCGTTATGCCACTTGAACTGCTCTGCGATTTCACCATGGCTGCACTCGCAAAGCAGCAGTGAAGTGAAAGTAAATTGTATGATTGGAGAGGCACCGTTGTTTTGTTGCCTTTCTTTCATCGTTATTGAGTTTTGATTGTTACTATTCCCCTGTGTTTGGTCTGAAACTGGTGCATTTGGAGCACCAACATGTCCACGCATGTGATGCTTCTTGAACACCTGCCAGGCTGCAGCAAGCTCGCGGAGTACACCAATCCCAGGGATTCAGGTGGGAAAACAAAGGCATGGACTCGGAAATCAAAGAATACCATGTTTAAACATGTGTGTAACTCTTGATTTCTTAAGGTGTCATGAATGGATGCCTTTCCTAAGGGGTGCTGAATAGAGACCCAAAGGAATGTGCTGGTAGGTATAATACATATATCATTTCATGTAATTATCATGCTTCATTCAGTTTCACCAACTAATTACTGTTACCTACGTCCATAGATTCCATAGGCCCTGATTCTCTTCACCAGGTGAGCAGTTGGACCCATGGTGACCCCATTGGCACCACAAACCACAGTGGTAAACTCGGTAAGGCATGTATTTTGGGTCACCTAGTGGCAAATGGCACATTTGCAAACAAGTTGTTTGGTCCAGAAGCAGCTCAGCTGCTTTTCTTAGCCAGGCTGTGGACGAGAAGAGACTTGCAGCGTTTTCAGCGCCTCAGCGGAAAGTGGAAGAGTCAACAACGTAGCAAACCTAGTTTACTATCAATTTCCATCTAGTTAAGTTCTATCGATGGTAAATCACAAACTTTCACAAACAATTTAGGGATAAACCGAGGGTGATTTATTGATATATAATCTTCCTTTGCATGACCAATGATGTGTTGAACAAATCAACCACCAATGACGCACTGGTTGATAAAATTGTGGGTGACAGTTGTGCAGTGCTCACTCGATCAGTATGAACTCCATCACATGTGCAACATTGATATGACATGCGCAGTATGCCAACATCACATGCCGACATCATATTTCTTAGGCCGCATACTGTGCACACACACATAAATGCATCTATAGCTGCAGGTGACATGTGCATTCCTTCAATGCTGCCACCGTTGATATCGGATGCATCTAGAACTAATCAAGGTTGATTACACAAGTGACCTGACCCAATAGATACTTCATATATATGGCAATCATATATGACCTGGACGCGGTGCCTACAAAGGTGTGGCAGGAAAGTATTCTGCATGAGTTAAATCAGAGATCATAAGATCTCTACCAAACTTGTAAATCGCTTGTAAATCTTGGGTGCCAAGGCCTTTGATGATCTCTTGAAACCCCAGGAGCGCGGCTGGGAGCTGTTAGCGTCACCTGATCCACCAGAACAGCACCAGCAATCTGCAGATGGGTCCATGTGTTTCAAGATGAAAAGGATGGGCTGCACCCTCTGCAGATCCAGGGGTTCATAGCCTTGGCGATCCCGCACACAGGCTCCAGGCCAACAATTGATGTAATATATTTTAAGCAAATTACCAACGTCAACGAAGAAAAGAGAGAGAGGGAGATAACATCTCAAGCATACATAGAGAGAGAGAGACTACTTATCTTAAGTATGCTTTACACTACACAGGATTGCACAGGTGCTTTAGATTTAAGCGCGGGTGTTAGCCGTGGCAGGAGGTGCTTCAGCCCGCCGGAGGCCGCGGACGCTGAAAACTCATGGCTGATCACCCCCCTGGAGTTGGCACATATCGGCATCAGCTCAGAAACGAATCAATCGAGAAGTTAATCGCAGTGAATGGCAAGTCTCAGAAGCGTCTTCGTACCAAGTTGTTTGATGTCCTTTGGGTGTGAGCAAAGCGCGCAGCTCTCATGGGTGAGCCAACCAACCCCTGCCAAGGTCTATTCAACGAAGTAGGAAATGAGATGCGAAGAGTGCTAAGCCTGCTAAGCCCGACGGTTAATGATTCAAGGTGAAACATGTTCCACTGACAATGCATCATCATCGTCATTGCCACCATCATCATCATCATCATCATCATCATCATCATCATCACAACCACCACCACCACCACCACCACCACCATCATCATCATCATCATCATCATCATCATCATCATCACCGTCATCG